>JAYXIM010035102.1:0-167377 GCA_037575425.1 Anastrepha fraterculus | reverse complement strand
GGGAATCTCAGTAGGTCCCCCGCACCAGCGCCTCTTTTCGCGGAAAATCACCGTTACTCCTCAATTAGGCCCAGTGTTGAGGAGGCGCCGTTATAAGACAGCCTTATCAACCTCCTGGCTGCAAAATGTGCGATAAGCACGGTGACTCATAACACTCTGGACTAAGAGGACCAGCTCTTGGTCATCGTTTTCGAGTGGTACCAGACACCAGTGTGAATAATCGCCTAAATGACAAATCCTACCGGGGCCTGGATCCGGTTTGAGGTTCCATTAAGCTCCTGCACCGCGTCAAGGTGCCTGGCCTTGCTGGAGATTTTTTGTTTTGGAGAAAATGCGCAACATCGTGAAAGAAAAAAAAGTTATAAAAAATCAACAGGATCTTTTAGCAAGCTCAAACTGACGTGTTGTATTACTAAAATTTAATGGACTATACAACTGCTTACAGAAAAAAATTCTACAAATTCTGGCTGAAATTTTTGAAATTATCTCTGCACTTTCATAAAAAATAATGAGAATTCAGAGAGGGAAAGTAAAATATCAAATCTTGTTAAAATACTTTTGTTCCATTATTTTGCCACGGGGTGTAAATAATACAGTTTTTTTTTAAATATTTTTTTATTAGCTAAAATATGCAGCCAATAATTAATAATTTTTATAATTCTAAAAAAACTGTAAAATTAATAAAAAAGTATACGCATTTATAAAGTAATACACCATTTTTTGTGCCAGCAGATTTTTATGTGCAACTGTATGTTAGACATGGCGGCCGCCGTAGCCGGATGGGCTGGTGCGTGACTATCATTGGGAAGTGCGTGGGTTCGAATCTGTATGCATGAAGCAGAAAAATCATAGGAAAGTTTTTTTTATTTACAGTCACCCCTTGGCAGGCAATGGCAAGCCGCCGAGTTTATTTCTGCCACGGAAAACCTCCTCAAAAAAAAAATTTGCCGAATGGAGTTTGCTTGAAACTGCAGGTCCCTCCATTTGTGGAACAACATCAAGACGCATGCCACAAATGGGAGGAGGAGCTCGGCCAAATACCTAAAAAAGTGTATACGCCAATTATTTATTAATTTTTTATGTTAAAAATAGGCGTATGGTAATTTGTAAAGAGTTTTTCTTGCACTGTTTTAGTATTAATAGCCAACTCCATGCCTTGTATGAATTCTTTTTATGTTAATCCTCTGACATAATTACAAAACTTCAAAGCAAATTCTCGCATAGCTATTTTAGTATAGATGTCACAATTTGCTTGAAAAAATTAACTAAATAATTTCACTGTTAATCCAACTAATGCCCGCAGCAGTCCGCAAATGAATTTATGAATATTTAATCAAAGCAATAATTATGACTTGTCAGTGGCTATATTTTACATGTAAAGGAGTTTCGCTCAAACCACTTAATAGTGTGTGAAAAAGCATAGCTTGTGCTTAATGCATTCATCCGCATTAGCAACCATTCACCAGGCTCTTCGCCACGTTTCTAGGTGCGTGCATAATAATTAATGTCCAAAAGGAGCTCGAACGTACGCGAGTAATAAATTTTAACGCATTTGCAATAAATGGTGTGTAAGCAACGAAAATGATGTTAATTAAAATGTACTCAAACTTAATTGGATTAATTCAGTTTAGTTAATTACGCATTAAACCACAGTTGAATTTATCTACGCTCCACTTACAGGTAATTAAGCCAATTCAGTCCAAATACAAACACATACGAACTGTGCCATGAAATAGTTTTGCGCCCATACACTTCCGTGCACGCGTTTGCGGACCATATTCAGCAGTCAGCAGGGTTTAATTGTGTTGGTTGGCATTTAAGTAAACGCTTCAAATTTATGAATTAAATAATCACGCCTGACTTCTGACATATGCACATTCAACGGACACGCTAATGTCAGGCAAATACATATCTTATACAAATGTTTATGTGCAAGTCAAATAGCTGAGGCTAATATGTAAAATCAGTTCCATTGACCGACGAATTAGGCTATGCATGAGCGGTTGGGGTGCTGACATTCATACCTATTAACCTTCACTGCGGGCGTCCATTCATTCTTTATGAGCTGCATTGCTATAAATTAACCGGTCATAATGTGCCCTAAATTCACTGTTACATATTTCGCAACGTAAAAACTGAGCATTCATCAACCAATGGCTTTAGTGAGCCACATTTCACGTTGTGTAGATTCTATTGAATCGTACTTTGCCTTTTACGATTTAAGGACTAAATTATATATACTTCAAAAAGACAGTTTTCTGATTGGTTAAGATGGCTATTGAAGTCGTCGCGTAGGACTCCCCTCTTCCCAGAATCAGCGTTTTGCTGAGCTGAATACCATAAGGCCATGAGAGCAATGAACAGGCGGACTGCATACCAAACTACACCTAAACGAGGTTTTTTTTTGTTTTTTTTTTTTGCGGTGATGTTGTGTTAAAAATGCCTTCGCATCATATAGTAAACGTCGCTACTACGTGTGTGGTGATTCCACTAAAAATATCCCTCCTTTTT
This sequence comes from Anastrepha fraterculus, assembly GCA_037575425.1. Taxonomy (NCBI): domain Eukaryota; kingdom Metazoa; phylum Arthropoda; class Insecta; order Diptera; family Tephritidae; genus Anastrepha; species Anastrepha fraterculus. Next base: position 164,866 of record JAYXIM010035102.1, on the reverse strand, counting down.
TCATGTATTTTTCAGCCCGGGACTGCTTACGCATTGCTTCGAGGTAGAGGGCTAAGACGGCGTTCTAAGAATGACACTTACTTACTCACCCTGCATCCAGGGCCGTTTTAAGAAACCTAATGCTCTTCAGCAAAAATTTTCATTTCACATTTCTTTTTTCGGATAATATCTTCCACGAAATTAGCGACGGCATTCCATCTTTCTTCATCTATCATCATTTTATCGATTATTTCTGCAGGTGTAAATACACCAACAGCTCGTTGTAGAGCTGTTCTCTCTGTGTTGCACTTCCCGCATTCAAAGAAGATGTGCCCCGCATCATACTTAGTATTCCCTACGAGACTGGATATGAAGTGCAGAACAGAGGCAGACAAAAAAATGTATATTCCTCCATAGAAGAGTATCAAGTAGGCTCCTAAACTTAGTTAGAAAGGACTTACGAACTCTCACTGGGTGCTATAAGGGATATTGTGGTATTCGTTATCATTTAACAAAACTTGGATTAACAGAAATAAGCGTCTGACGTGCTTGTGTATTGGACAATGAAATATCGGAGTATCTTCTCCGCAAATGTGTAGTTCTCCCAAGATGAGGACTAGCAGGTGATGTGGCGGCAATGGTAACATGGAACAAAAACCCTGAGGAAACGGTTGAACTCATTAGAAGTGTGTGCTGTTCGTCCTCTGTTAGTCGGAGCACTTGTATCCATTCGGACGACATGACCCAGCCAGCGTAGCCGCTGCATCTTTATTCGATGTGCTATGTCTATGTCGTCGTAAAGCTCATACAGCTCATCGTTCCATCGCCTACGATATTCGCCGTTGCCAACGTGCAAAGGTCCAAAAATCTTGCGCAGAATCTTTCTCTCAAACATCGGATGTCTTCCTGCGCTGTTACTGCACAATATTTATGATTATAACTAAGGTGGAGGAAAAAAGAGAAAAGTTGGTGCTGGTAGCCAAAGAAATTCGTGTTGTTTATAGACCCCATACAGTATCGAATGTAATAGTAAGTAGGCGGTTTCAACGATTCTATTCTGATAACGTGGACGACGAGGATGAGATACGCATCTTTGATAAGATATAGAAACCGTCGAGTTGAACCAGCTCGTGAGCATTTATAGTATTTCAAAATCGCTGTGACCCGGGATCAACAGCCAAGAAGGTTTTGCTCTGCGGGTAGTGTGATTGGAAGAGGATGACTTAACATGGAGCGGGTCTTATCGGACCAAAATGGACAAAAGTTATCGAAAAACGCATTTCATACTTCTTATAAATGGCAGAATTATATCGCTGAAATAAAATGAAAATCCGCTTAGAACTTTTTAATTAATTTAGCACCAGTGAACTATTTACTTGTTGGATACACTGTTTTTTTTAACATATATTATGCGGACTGTGACAAAAGTCCAAAGTCAGTATTGTGTAGTCCAGGCAGTGCTTTTATTAAAACCGATTCAAAATCATCTTTTCTGACAAGCCGCATTTTCAACTGGGCGGCCATGTTAACAAGAAAACCGCGGTATCTGAGGATCGGAAAGCATCTAAGTGATCAGCGAGCAGCCAATGCATTTTATGAGAGTGGCAGTTTGATACGGATTTTGAAGCGCTGTTATCAATGGCCAATTTTTCTTTGAAAATGCGGCTGAAAACATCATTTCGGTCAGCAGTGAGCTCTTCTGATTCACGATAAATGACTTTTTGTAGCCGCAAATTGAAGACTTGGACATAAATATTATTTGGCTTCACCAAGATGGCGGACCATGTCTATATCACCACCGATCTTTCGCGTGTAAGTTTTGGTAATCGCTTCATAAGCCGCCTCGGCGATGCCAGTTGGGCACTTCGGGACAAGCGATTTGACACTGTTAGACTTTTTTGAGAGCTTCCGGCACGCATCGATGTTACGCGAAAAATCCCTTAACGATTCAGGCCGTTAAGGCGAATATCGAAAAAACTATGCATGAGATTGGACCAGAAACCATCACCAAGGCCTTGCAAAACTGGGTTAAGTGCCGAAGCAGCCACAAAAATGAAATTTTATACTATAAACAATGGATTTTTTAATAGTTGATTTTTCTAATAGAGTCATAAAATAAAAGAAACTTAGTTTTGTATACATTATTTAAATTTTAAAAACATATTTTCATTTCAAGCAAACAACATTTCCAACTAACAAAAGTTCGGTAAGAATTTTTTATTTTTGAAAATTTTTATAATGCCCTTTAGTTTTGTTCGAGTCTTGCGATGTTTTGCTTAAAATTTCAGAAAAATCGTTTTGAATAGAGACGAGCAAACGTAAAATAGAAATTCCGCCCCCGACGCAGTTGGAAATTCGTTAACCAATACTTGATGGCTTTTAACGTCAACTGAAGCCTGTGGAGATTTTCCGTGAGTTCCAAACTGCTGCTTCCAGAAATTTATATATTCTTATATATGACCTCAGCTCCTCATATATATCCCAAACAATGAAACGGACACTTCATTACTTAAGACAATATGTAAGTGATATCAAAAATTCCATACTGGACATTTTTCTGTGGTCGAACAGCCTCGAGAAGGACGCCTAACATTGTGGACTGACGAGATAAATGTGACCCTGGTGAAGCAAAATGATATGTAGTAAATTGGGGTTGAATGGCAGTATTGCGATTATTGCATAATAACTTGCAATACTCAAAGAAATCTGCTCGATGGGTTCCACGAATTTTAAATCACAGCCAAAAATAAGCTAAAGTAAATTTTGCTTATTCGAAAAAAGAAAGTCTAGCAATTTTAATAAAATAGCCGAAATAATGAAACGTGTAACTTTAATGATAATAATTAAAGTAAATATATTGAAGATTAAATGGAAAGTAGTATTATACCCAATAATGAAACTAGCGCCTCAATCGTGAGCTACCGATGCCAATCAACAGCTGACTGTTCTTTCGCTAAGCTCGTGCTCTCCATCTCGTTCGGTTGACATCTTCTGTTAAGATTGCCAACTGTATTCGACAATCGTAAGAAATGACGAAGTATGACTCGGAAACTAAATAACAATCCATTGTAAAAGGCCCCAAAGAGCAAAACCACCTCTAGAAGCCGGGCTGAAGATGTCAGCTACAAAAGTGATGATCTCGGTTTACTTCACCAGAGCAAAAATCGTTGCTGCTAATTCGTTAGATTCTTCACAGAAATGATACAATTCACAGAAATGATGATATGCTGGAAACTGTTTGCCAAAAGTGTTCAAAAATTTATATACTTGAAAATATGAAAAACGAGGAACTGCGTTGCTACATCTTACACCCCAATAATGCGCCAGCTCGGAAATAATGATGAAGTTGCTTATTGAGCTTTTTGGCATTGCAGATTTTTGCCCATAGCCATTCTCTGGATCTGGTGCCGTGCAATTTCTTATTATTTCCACAAATAAAGAAACATTTCAGAGAAAAAGTCTTTGGTAGCAATGTAGAAATAATAAATGCAGTTAATGCTGAACTTAAGAAGCTGCAAAAACGCGATTCTGAGAAATGTTTTTAACAGTGGATTTGCAAAAAAAATGCATTGAAATTAATGGTGATTACGTAGGTAAGTAGGTGAAATGATTAAAGGGCCAGTCTGGCACTTCTCAAGCAGCACTAAAGCACCATTTTGATACCATTATGAGACCTCCAACGGGTAGATATCTACAGCCAGCCAGAGCTGTTGATATAATGGAGAAGATTGGTGGGACTTAGGTTTGCGCACTGCCCGAGGCTGTCGAAGAAAGGAGCATCCAGTAATCTTAATCATCTAGCTACCAAACCCGGACATTTACAGAGAAAGGGCTTAACAGTCTCCTTCTCTGCAAGGTCACTACAGCTTCTGAAATGTGGTTAAATGGTAACCCTAGCTTTTCCTCGTCCTCGATACTCCAGCGACATAGCTACAAGTTTGGAAATTGAATGGCGAGGAGTCCATGTTTTGAGTCCTTCGTATATTGTATATTGTATAAATGGAGCTCAATCTCTTCTGCGGTTTCCTGAGAAATAATTTGTGCAATCCACTTTATGGGGATGCCGATGACCGGGTAAGAGGCCTCTGAGACCAATTCAGTCCCCTTCCTGGCAAGCTCATCAGAAATTTCATTTTCCTTTATGTTCCTATGTCCTGGAACCCAGATCAGAGAACTGTTACCTGCAAACCCAAGATATTTGAACTCCTCCTTACAGGAGTTTACTAATTTCATTTAGCACCATGGCGTCATCAGAGCCTTTATCGCGGCTTGACTATCGGAAAAAATTTTAATATCTTCCTCGCTCCCGCATTCCCTAAGCATTTTGCATGCCTGCAAGATCACAAGGCTTCTGCTTGAAAAACACTAGCAGTGTTCGGTAGTTTAAAAGAGATTTACAGAAAACCACTGCTCCGACTCCCGATTCCATCTTGGAACCGTCGGTGAAGACTGAGGTGCAAGCTTCGGCGCAGATTTTCCCCTCGATCCAATCCTGCCTATTTGGATAGATTGGTCTAGCACGACCCTCAAACCCTCCAGTTTGCGGATAGAGGGATCTGTTCGAAGTTCGGAGAAATACGGTGTTAACCGCCTGAAAAGCTACCATGTTCCTTCCGAAGAGCTTCCCACCAAACCAGGCATCCATACGTTAAAATTGGCAAAACCTCTGCGTTGTACATCCACAGCAGGACCTGTTGCTTGAGTGTCCTTTTTTTACCAAACATAGATTTGCAGGAGTAGAAGGCTATACAGGCCTTCTTTACCCGAGTTTCAGTGTGTAGCTTCCAATGTAGTTTGGAGTCAATTTTCACTCCAAAATACCTAATTTACGATGAGAGCGGGGGAACGTGGTTGTTTAACTTGGGCAGTCGAAAGGATGGGGGTTTATATTTTCTCGTAAATAGCACCAGCTTCGTTTTTTCAGAAGGCGTCGGAGGTCGCAAGTGGCAGCTCAGCGACTGAGTACAGCCTTTCTAAAATCATAACCATGAAGGGACTGAGAGAAACGGTCCCGATACCAGATTACGTAGAGAAGATAAAAGATTATGAAGATTAAAAATAAAAAATTAAAAAATGTATCTTTTTTTTCAGCGAAATTTACTGAAATTTCGTTAGCCCCTCCGCATAAGCACTCAGAAGCCAAAATGACTATGACAATCATGAAAAGGCCCCACATTCCTTGACGAGATGGCTGAGTAATTTTGCCCAAAATGTGACATGTATAGGCATTTGGAATTTCGAGGAGAACTGTAGGGCTGATGAATTAGCGCGACTCGTCACCAAGCTTCTTGTTTTACAAGCTACTTGTTTTTGATAAATTTGTAATAATGGTGAAGGAAAGATGAAGATGACTTCATGCTAAAACACATCGAATCCCGGCATAGCCAAACTAGTTAAACAACAACATTGCCTATTAATCAGATACGCGCAAGAGGTAAGGCGTGCACACAGATGAAGCTTTCCATATGAATAAGAGGCTCATACGATTCTGCACCTTCTATGCACATACTCCTGCTCTGTGCAGGCGAAATGTTGCCATTATTTAATGAAATGCAAGGCCTCATCACTGTGAGCATCAGGGATCCTTTATTCAATTTGAATCCATTTTAGGAGAGATTAGGATAAGCGCCCCGTGCGGCGTCTCAATGAACCATGTGTCTGAGCGTACCCCGTAGTGAACAACCGCAACAAGCGAACCTAACCTTAATAAATATGTGAGTGCGTATGTGTGGGTACGTAGAATAAATCACAATTAGCTTCGAAATATTACTGCACTCCAAGGAATTTTTATCCGCGCCTTTTTAAGTGCTTTCCACGCCCAGCTCAGCGTCTATTCAAACCTTTTTGCAGACGCACATAAATAAGTATGCGCACACACACGAATGTTTGCTGTAAATAACTGTTATATGTGTAGTTGGTTTGAAAGCAGCACCAAATATGTAAACAATACGATTAAAATCAACCCTGACATCTGCGCACACGCCCTATATACTTACATACATACAAATACTTGTATTTGCTTTGTCGCCGGTGCCTTGCAGACTTAGAGTGGCAATTACTTTTGGGCGTGTGTGCGTGTGCTTTAAGTGCCGTTTATAACCGTCTTAATTATGCCTTAAGTGCATATACATCTATGCATGTATAATACAGGGTGCACACGGTAGTTTAGGACATGCACAAATGTGGCTATAGCTCGCCGAAACCATGATTTTTCCTTTTGCACTTTTTCAGATAAGACATTTCTTATACAACATTAATAATCCACTTATTAGTAAATGATGAGATAATCTAAGTATTTGGTTAATAGGCTTGAACATGAAACTTGACTTGAAAATGGAATACAGAAATAAAATTTCCTATTAAAAGCTTAATTCCAATAAAAAATTAAGTATATGGGCAAAGTTTTTTATACCGATATCTTTGTTGATAGTAACGGCACATATTTGTTTTTTTTATGCCAAAGTCTGCATTTGCAGTCTAACTTAACTATTCGGTTGCAAAATTCTTCTTTAGTCATTATTCTTAGTACCGTTATTACAAGAAAAATGTAAGTAAAATAAATTACTTCTTTTGAACGTAGAATAATTGAATTATTGATGGGTTAATCTGTAGAATGCCACGTGGAAGACATTTATCCATTGAAGAGCGTGGTCTGATTAAAGAGCTAAGCGAAAATGGCAAAAGTATTTATGAAATTACTGCTAGAGTAAATCGGCATAGGAATACCATCAGCAACTTTCTTAAAAATCCAGAATCATATGGTCAACTCAACCGAAGCGGAAAACCAACTAACATCGACAGCAGATGCAAACGAGAAATTCGTGTCTGGCTGCTTAAAGAGAAATGTCTTACAAGGAAATCAAACACCATTTAAGTCTTAAGGTCACCGATAGACGAATACATCAAATTTTGTTCGAGGACGGAACACTTAAATATTGTTTGCGGGAGCCGGTAGCAAGACTATTGGCACGCCACATTAAGGCTCGTTTAGCAATTGCCGGAAAATATAAATTTTGTACTAACGAATGCCGAAACGTTGTATTTTTGGACGAAAAAAAGTTCAACTGAGATGGTCCAGACGGTTGCCAGAAATATTGGCGGGACCTTTGGCAACCACGGCAAACGCACCATAAGGGGAACCACGGTGGCTGGTCTTTGATGATTTGAGCCGCTTTCGGACATGGTGGAAAGTCTCCAATTTGTTTTATTCCGACAAGAACCAACGCCGAATTCTATGTTGAAATATTAGAGGATGTTCTCATTGAGTTTGCGGGCTTTTCAGCAAGACAACGGCTCCAATCCATACAGATCGTTTAGCTAAGGCCTTTCTATCGTCAAGAAAAGTTCCAGTTCAGGATCGTCCAGCACTAAGTCCCGATTTTAAACCAATTGAGGACCTCTGGGGAATATTGTCGGCCCTTCAAAACTTGACAGACTCTAAGCCTAAGCGTATAAATGATGTTCTTTCTCAAAATGAAAAACATGTTAATTATTAGAAAATCGAAAGTTATAGAAACGTTGATAAAAAGTGCAAAGAAAGGCCATATGTGATACTTATTTCATATGAACTTGTTTTAATTTCTTTTTTAATTTAATAAGTTTAATCAAGTTGCATTTTTGTTGTGCAATTTTTTGTTCCTATTTTTCCTAAATATGTATTAAAATTATTGGTTGAACCTTTCTCCTGCTTCCTTATAGTTTTTCATTTGAAAATACCCTTGCACATATACTTATTTCTGTGAGGTATATTAGTTTATCATAACGAAATCGAGGTAAAGTTTTACGAACTCAAATGAAAACAAATTAAATAAAAACTAATTTTGATTAGAATATTAAACTCAATAAACCACAACCGAAAAAAATTACACAAAATAATATATTTATGAATACAATTCTAGCTTATTGAACTATAAAATTTATAATCAATCCACTACTTGTATGTTCAATATTAAAAGCAAAAACCAATTCCGAAACACCTTCTGCAAAATCAAACAGTGTATGGAAGTCTAACTGGAAATACATATAGTTACCACACATCAAATATAACTTTGGTAATAGGTTATGTTAGTTTGACCTAGCTGGCTGAAAGACATCACATAAACTTATTGGTCCTTAGTGGTGCCAGATGGAGCTTGACTCTTATGTTTCCTTGTAGTAGGCTTCTTGTAATAAGCCTGCGTCTTTTGCGAATCTAAGTAAGCTCTGAAGTTCTAGCCCCCAGAGACATTCTAACCTCTCATATTGGAGAGCTCTTAAACATTTCACTCGGGATCTAGCTAATGCAGGGCAAAAACATAGAAGGTGTTAAAGGGGTTTAACTCTCTTCTAGTTTATTGCAAAATCTGCAGCTATCATTGTTTGTAATTCCCGTCTTGGATGCGTAAGCCGCTAACAAATTGTGGCCTGTCAGTATACCTACGATAGTTTTGCTTTCCTTTCTAGAAAGGACTAATAAGAAACTGACGTATTTATCTGCATAACTTTGATAATAAAAAAATCTAAAATATTATAGACTACAATTAGAAAAAACAAAAGATAGTAAAATTAAAACTGTATCAACTCCATAAGAAATGGTTTGTGCAACAGCTCGTAGCCCTCATAATAAAGCATAATTAGAATTAGAAAATCAACCAGCAACTATAACTGCATAACTCCTAAATTAGTATAACTTAAAAACAAGAATGAAATATACAATTAAAGAAATAAATAATGAGAATATAGAGAAAAATAATAAGAATTATAATTTGACAAAAAAGAATAAGTGTGCTCTTTGCCCCTTAGTAAATAATTTTATTTCTTAACAAAAAGGCTGATGAATTTCTATTAAACCAACTTTATTAGGACCCTCACGAATCTATATATAACCCAATAATTTACTTTCCAAAAGAGTTAAAAAGAGCTAGTCTCCCTAAAACACGAATTATCAAAATTAATCTACCAAAAAAAGATAAAATGATTTCCATAAAAATCAAGAAGTATTTGTAATATAAATTACTTAAGTAAGTTCTATATTTATTGCACTAATTTACCAATGTCCTTTAGTCCAATGGTACTTTCGTACTAAAATATTACGATTCGTTAAATATAGAAATCTACCAGGGTTACGCCGGTCTGAGCTCAGAACATATTTGCGAATCCCACCCAATTAAAAATCTCTAATTTTTTTGCGCCCGTTCATTCACTTATAAGGTTTGCCCTACATGTCCGACCGACTGTCGCAAATCCTCCTATTATAAAGCAGAAGATACTGCAGATAGTTGGTTGGACTGATGACGGTTCACTTTCTGTGGGCGAAGCACATGGAAAAGGTAGGCATCTCAGACAGTGCACTCGGCCCAGTGCAGAGGAGGATGAAACGGCGAGCACTCTCCGTGCGTCTGCCCGGCCTTCACTCGATTCAGACTTGAGGTCTTAGGTCTTTCGCACTGATTTGTTAGAAGCGATTACCGCGGCTCCTTGGCACCACAAGATCTACTCAGATTTTTTCGGAGGTCGGATGGATTTAAAGAAAATTAAAAGGGAATCTGAGTGCAGTACAATGGACCATGTGACTAGTAGCGCTAGTTGTCTCGACAAAAACAAAACAAAAAAACAAAAAAGGTTCACCGTGAATTCGAAGCATAAGGCGGCGATGCAGAATCTATTGTAAAATGCATCACCAGAACAAACTCGAGAACAACGAGTTGTCCGATCAAAATGCCTTCTAAACAAAATTAAAGACCTTGAAGCGTCTTAGATGTTATGTTTTTTCTGACGAAAGAAATTTTGCCAGGACCAAAAGACCCACTTACCTTATGACAGACCAACAGACTATGTGGTTCCAGTTACGAGTTTTGGAAAACCGCTAAAGACAGTTATCAAAGACGATGAGTGGCGCAAAGGCTTAGTTTCGAGAAGTACCACCATCAGTGTATTTGTCGATTGATCAAAAATGAAAGAGGGGTTGACGCTGCCATATATGGTGCGGAATTAAGCTTCAAAAAGCCGTTTAAGCTCTCTATCTATTGCACTGTGTTTCCAGCTCAAGTATTTGCTGTAGAGAAAGCAGCAGGGTTTGTATGTACAAAAGCAACAATTAACTGCGCAATAAACTTTTAAGTGGGAAACCAAGCGGCTATAAAGGCATTAAATCATACTGTCTATCACCGAAAAATTTCCATGAATGCAAGGAAACAATTAACAAGATTGCTCGTAGTCGCAGGCTTTTTTGTCTATTGGGTTTCGGGATATAAAGACATGGAGGGAAATCAAATAGTGGCCGATATAGCAAAACAAAGCACGAGACTTACATAGGATCCAATAAGTCAGGCACTTAAGCTCCTGCGCAAAATTTAAAAAGAATTAGAGCAGCACATGTTGAGAAAGGCAAAAACCAGGGTTATACGCAAACACGCATACGATGATCGGTATACAGAATCGGTTATATCGTCCGATAGAAGGAACTGTAGAACTTGAGTTGGTGTACTAACAGAGCACTGCCTAGCGCATGCCTACAAGCTGAGTCTCACTCTTAACGATGATTGCAGGAAATGTAAAGAGCCGGGTACACAAGAAACTCTGGAGCATATATTATGCAGCTCTCCGGCTCTCTCGAAAACTAAACTATTCTACCTGAGTGCTCTTAGTTTTGAAAAACTAGAATGCACCCTTGAACTGAAGTTTGAACGACTCCTAAAGTTCGCGAACAGTACGCGCAACTTGAGTGATTCATATTATCGCTAAAACTAGGTCTCTGATCTGTGATCGCTACGTATCAAATTGGTCTCTTCGTGGTTTCGGCCAGCCAGCATAGTCTAACTTAACCTAAAGACCAACTGCAGAAATGAGAGATGGCAAAGTTACAAGCCATTGTTAGAGTTTTAGGTGTTGTGAGCAACAAAGGGCATGCCATGCCACGACACTTTTTTACTCAAGGATTTCCAATGAATTCTGCTGCATATGTCGAGGTTCTAGAGTAGAAGTGCAGTAGCGAAACTCCGGTAGTGTAAGCGGCGATAGTCCATACATTTTTCAGCAAGATTCTGCTCCTTTAGACAAGGCGATAGCGGCATAAGATTGGATTGCTTCCATGACCACATAACACCGAAATTATGGGCGCCTAACTCCCCAGGTCCTAATCCTCTGGATTCCTACGTATAGAGCGTAGTTGAACAAGGAACCAAGAGGCATCTTCATAACACCTTTTCTTCTCAGAAGGCTGCAATTAATACCGCTAAGGTCTATACGCATAAACAGCATTTGATTCGAGCATGCAGTCGTTGCGTTACGGGACCAAGAAGGTTTTTGTAGCTAATCGAATTTTAATGAATGAGTTTATAGATATATACCTAATAAGTTCATGTTCTGTAAGAAATTCGTGAAGTTTCATTAAATTTTCTTCAAAATAAAAGCTAATTAGTTTTACCCTCAAGTTGTCCTCGAATACCGTACGCACCCTGTATTTACACCTACTTATTTGTTCAGCAGTGCAAATATGTACGCCAGTGGTTAGACAAAAATATTAGTAGTTGCTTGCTTGTGGCATTATAATTATGACAATTTATGTGCCTGTCGTATTAGATGGCATTAACTTTGGCAGCCACTAATTTTACTAAGTAATTGGAATGTTTTCTAAGTACACTTTAGTGAAAAGCCAGACTATTCAGCAAAGATTTTAGTTCATGAAATGACGTTTGATGAAAGAAGTCGTACTAGTTCGACAGTGACTAGAATTGTACCAGTTGCCAAGTGTTCAATAGGAATGTTTGAAACGCAGCGAGGACTAGACGAATAGAAATGTTGAGGTAATTTTTTTCTTTTGTTTCTTCGTTGATTCTTTGTGGATGAGGGGACTCAAAATGCCTAATGCTTCATCAAAGCTGCCGTCGTGGCAATGATATATCCAGAGACTAAAAAACTCCCCTCGTTTGGATCCATCTTCGTCATTACAAGGTCTATGCTCATGACAAGGACTGCATCCAGGTCCCGCTTTTTTATTCTGAGAATTTTTTTGCGACACCACTGATGGTTTTCGACGTTTCCTCGCTCCTTGGCATCTTGTCGATTACACTTTCAGTAGTTATGTGACCAACCGCATTCTCTATTCTTACTCTCTCTTTCATCTTCTCGCTATTTAATTCCCATAACTTTTTCCTCTCAGTTGTTGAGGCAATCATTCATTTACTTTTTTGCCCATTATGAACTAATTTGTTAACTGGCTTAGCACCGATGTAGAGGCTGACCAGTTGGTTTACTTTTGTAATGCTGATGCAGAGGTTAAAAATACCACTTGCAGAACAAATTTGGAAACCGTACTAGTTGGGGTCAATTTCCCAACATTGTGTTTTCTAACGGGAAAATTTTTCAAATTGAATTCGTAAACTCCTAAAAACGATAGAGTTTATTTGACCGACTGTTCATACAAAAATTTGAGTCATCGATTGGCCATCAGAAGGCAGTACCCACTTTAGGTAATGGTTTCGACCATTGTAACCGCAGATGGGCGTTCTCCAATCGTTTTCATTGAGCCTGGCGTCAAGGTAAATGCGAAATATTATCGGGAAAATATTTTGGATATTGCTTTGAAGCTGTTTGCAGACAAACCTTTCGGTGGTACACCATGGACGTTTCAACAGAACTCGTCAGCGTCTCACAAAGCTCGAGTGAACCAAGAAGGGCCACAAAACAATACTCCGAACTTCATAACGTCCACACAATGGCTCTCAAATTCACCAGACGCGAATCCGATGGATTATTCTCTTTGGACCATTTTGGAAAGAAGGGTCCAAACTGAAAGATTCACCGGTCTCGAGGCGGTGAAAAAAGCCATTGTCCGCGATTGGGCCAAACTACCTGTAAGTCACATTCGGGCAGCTTGCGATTCGTTTCTGGACCGTCTTAAGGGCACAGTCAAGGCAAAAGGGGATCCTATCGAGCAAAAGTAAATTGATTCTTAATTTTGTATTATTTTCACACACTTTTTACTTTGAATTGAATAAAAGTAATTTTCCAAACTAAATGTATGGGTATTTTAATTTTGAGTCCCGGACGCTGTAATAAACTAAATGGAAATTAAAGAAAAAAATTGAAGCCATATTTTGAAATACCCAACTAAAGTAGAAATATCTTAAGCCGGCCTACATTGTGGCCTACCTACGTAAATGAGTAAGGCTTCCTATTTTCTCACCTCTGTTATTTTCTTTCCAGGATGGACAGATTGCAAAAATTAAAAGTGGTTGTTTTATTTGATCTCTTCCTCTAACACACATTCAAAACTGATGACCGCCGCATATCCAAAGTGCTGCCGCTCTTAGTATTACTGTAAAAAATGATTTTGTTTTCACGTTTAAGCGTTCCATAGTTTTTTTACTGTAGCTGTATAGCACACAAGTGCCAAATTTGATTGACGTCGACGTCACTTGCAAAAATTGTAGATCCTCGGATGGGGTGACTAATTTTGCGCCACCTTGTGTTTGTGGTATATACCAGTTTTTTTATAATTTCCATATTTTAATATGTATCTACTGTACCTTGGAATTCCCAACTACACTTTTATTGTTTTTATAAATTTACTTTGCCTAAAAGGGGATTATATAATTAACTGAGCCATCGTAATGAAAGCCTTGCCGCAACCAAGGGTTGTATTAGGGTTGTTAAAATAAACCAAAATACTGAATATTCATTGCGGCGTTCCGCAGATTTTTTTTTATATTAAATAAGTAAATCGAAGTACGAATTTTTATTCTACAATTCAGTGAGATTTAATGGGCCCTCGAAGTTTCGCTTGCGCATACATTCCATGTTAGGAGAAGTCGTTCGTTCATAAATTTGATTCAAATTGGATAAAAATTTAATTTTTTCAATGGACACAAATTCACTAATTCTTTAGAAATCTTCGCACTATGAAATCATAATAATTATTTATTAAAAAAAGGAGGTTGTCTGTAAAGTCGGTTTACTGACGATAGTTTAACGTGACAACTTCATAAGAAAATACTGATGGAATGGTTGCATTTTTCAAAAGAAAATTTTAATTTTATTTGTTTGATAGATATTTTGTATAGATATAGAGAAGGAGGTAAGTGGAATTGCAATGGAATTGATCAAGTTACAATTACACAAACGTGAAAAATGACGAAACATTTATCAAATTCATGAAAAATATGTTCAATTTCGATTGTGCATCAGACGTTAATAAGTCAACAACACTAAGAGGCAACATCATCGATTTGACTTTTTCAAGACACATTATACTCGAAACACCCCCTTTCATTTCCTACTTTTCCTATTATCTTCCTATTCTCAACAGAGAAATGGTTCCTTACCATGCACACAGGAGGAAGGCAAATGCAAATACAAATATGTGAATTTATATATATACATATGCGCATATATATACATATATATGCTCACTCAAGTAGCAGAGAGCCAGATGTCGAACGTTGCCGTTCGTTTGCTTTGTTCGTTCCGCGCTTTCGCTTGCAGTTCATTCAAGGTAACGGCAATGAGCAAGGTAACGACAAATGTGCAAGGTAACGACAAATGAGCAAGGTAACGACAAATGAGCAAGGTAACACTAATGAGCAAGGTAACGACACATTTTTTCGTGTTTTTCGAATTATAAGACGTTATCACGTCAAAAGTATGTGGTTCAAAAAGCAAACGCTATATGGCCCACCCTGTACTTATATAGAAATATAATAAATATAGCATTGCATGCATTTAATTGCACAACTATCTGCTTCTACAAAACTTGGATTTGCTGGGGCGCCATTGGATTTTTTTTTCCCGTGCCAATTTCTGGATGGGTCCGGCAAATGCAACATATCTCCCTAATTCCTCATGCGGGCATGTTTTATTTTCCGGAAAAGGAATTTAAAATAATTTAGTTTAAAATAAATGTAAGGTAAAATGTAAAATATACATACGTTGAAGATTCCATTTTGCACTAAACAACTGTTCTATGTTTACATTATAGTGCTCACCACGGTGTGAGCAAAAGCGCTGAGTAGGAAAGCTTCAAGTTTTATCAATATGTGCACAGAATGCAAAGGTTTTTACTTGATAAAAATCTTGTTTAATTACACAGTCCTGCGAGGTACAGTTTCTAAAACGGCTATGGGTGTTTCTTGAAGGTTGTTTCGTGCTGAAAACGAATATGACCTTGAAAATGTTCCAGCACGTCAGGATTTTTGGCAATTTGAGGTTAATTAGTCAAAAAATGCAGATTTTGGCCATTTAAAAATTTTGTTTTTTTGAGAAAGGTAAAGTTTTTTTTTTAATTTTTCACAACGGCATCGCAAAGTACTACTCGTCAGCTTTAAAATCCATTTTTAAAAGTATTTTTGCGATTAATATAAAAAAGTTATACTAAAAAACCTTCAGGAAACACCCATAGCGGTTTTAGAAACTCTAAAAAAGCGAGATGTCGCAGGCCTGTGTTATCAATATTTTGTTAATTTTTCAAGTGCACATAATAGGGCTGTATGCCTGTCTAATTATGTCTGACTTTCCTTTAACCAAATCAAAATCCTTTATAGAGAAACGCTTCATTACACAGGAAGATGGCATATGCAAATACAAATATGTAGGTGCTGACCCTGCTCCAACCAATTGTGGCACATTTCCGGTCAATATTTTATTCAAGTGCCTGAATTGTTTATAAATTTCCAGCGTAGCATCGACGTATCGGCACCTCACATCCAATTCCTCATTGTGTTTTTATCGATTGAAATATTTACGTCTAACTTATTTTTATGCAAAAGTGGAATTTAATCGAAATACCTTAAAATTTAATCAAAGTACATCGTTGATTAATATAATTTTTATTGTAAAAATTCTTCGTTAGATAATTTTTGTAGTATATGAGACATTTTTCTTTTTTAATTTATGCAAAAATTTGCTCAAAAATTTAACCAATTGCAATTATTGATGCAAGTGATCGGTTATTTGATTTGCGCAAACATTAACTACCATTTATTACGTGAAAATCAATGTGGAATTTATCAGTGGAGTCAATGACATTCGTATGCAAAGTATTTACATATAAAAGTGTCATAATTAACCTGTGATATAAACGCCGTGATCCCTGCATTGAAAGGCAAAACTACTCAGCAAACAATCTAGTTCATGAGCTGGTATTTGATAGAAAAAGTCGTATTAGTTCGAGTGAGACTAGTATTGTACCAGTTCCAAATATACCAGTTAAGGGTGTGTGAAAAACCAAAATTCTTCTATTTGGGGGTTTGGCCGAGCTTCTTCTCCTATTTGTGGTGTGCGTCTTGATGTTATTCCACAAATGGAGGGACCTACAGTTTCAAGCCGACTCCGAACGGCAGATATTTTTATGAGGAGCTTTTTCATGGCAGAGTGTATGGTTTGCCATTGCCTGCCGCGGGGCGACCGCTGTTAGAAAAATGTTTTTCTTAATTTTGGTGTTTCGCCAAGATTCGAACCTACGTTCTCTCCTTGAATTCCAAATGGTAGTCACGCACTAACCCATTCGGCTACGGCTGCTTAAAAATATGAGCGTTTTAAGCATTAATGATGCATGGAATGTGGATTAGGGTAATATAAATGTCTATGGAGACAACCATCGGCCTAGCGAAGCCTCAAATCCAACTCATCCTTCAAACATTGTCCGTGCAGTCAAACGGAAAACAAACTATAAGTAAATTGAATGCAATAAAATATAAAATGTTATGGATTAGCAAAATTAAAATTTCATTAATTCAATTTCATAAATTTTCTAAATTTCATAAAATCCATGCAATATTTCTTTCTACGCTTTACAAAAATATGAAACTCTCATCAAATCTAATATTTGGTGGCTTCAAACTCAGCACTTGTATGCTAGCTTGGCGAAAAATTTTCCTGGCAAAGCAGCAAAGTTACCGAGCATTAGATTAAAAATACCAGTTACTAGCCTTGACAAAAGATAGAAGATAAAATGCTTCAGTTGTCAGGCAAACTGGTAGTAAAGTAGTGCAAAATCAATAGATTTGACTGCAGGGTATGCATAAATATAAATATATATATACAAGTATATGTCAAATGTATGTGTTTGGCAGAAATTTGGTATTATTTTAGATAACCTAAAATATAGCTTAAAAAAATTTGTGGTTTCATTTTTGACCTGCGAGCTCCTCTGCTGATTATGTAAAAAGCCACAAACGTATGCCTACAAATGAGTATGGATATAGTGTGTATGCACATACACATACACCTACCCACATGTACCTACTTAGCTAAACGAGCTAAATACGCAGCATTGTTGAGTAAATACAATGAATCTGGTCAAATGAATTGACGGACGCGACCACCTTTTCGGCCACAACTAAATAATAGCAGCAACACCTCAACAAATTCGAGCATAGCATCAACAGCAAAAATCAATAAGCTCTACAAAAACAACAGAAACATGAAAAATGTCATTGGCCACAATTTATTATGCATCGCGTTACGTGGCTAACAACCGCAAAATATTTTGCTAGCGACATGAGAAAAATGCTCGTTGTATCGTTTGCACTGTAATTTCGTATCGTGGATATCGTCACTTATATGTTAATGATATGTGTATGTATGTATGTATGCATATTAGAGCGGGGCAACATATATGAAACGGTTTTTGTTCCAAATCATTCCTAGCAGATTTTGATTTTATATCAACTTCTAAGTAAAAAAGTCCATTAAAAAATAAATAAATAATTGGCGCGTACACTTCTGTTAGGTGTTTGGCCGAGTTCCTCCTCCTATTTGTGGTGTGCGTCTTGATGTTGTTCAACAAATGGAGGGACCTACAGTTTCAAGCCGACTCCGAACGGCAGATATTTTTATGGGGAGCTTTTTCATGGCAGAAATACACTCGAAGGTTTGCCATTGCCTGCCGAGGGGCGACCGTTATTAGCAAAATGTTTTTATTAATTTTGATTTCACCGAGATTAGAACCAACGACCTCTCTGTGAATTCCGAATGGTAATCGTGCACCAACCCATTTGGCTACGGCGGCCGCCAATTAAAAAAAGTCCATTAGGGTAGACTAAAAAGCCAGTCTGCAGGCCCAAATTTTAAATGCATCCATCTTTTATGATTAGGTTGAAGGGGTTGTCCACTGTAAGACACACTCAGGCTCATAGCCCATTGTGATGCCGCGTAGGGAACTTGTTCTTATCTCGACTAGAACCAATCTGTGCTTTTTCAAAATTCTGAAAGATCTCTGATTTCCACAGTACTGAGATAATCTAATGACTTTGCTGATTGTCTACCAAAAATGGCAAATCTATGTCTGCATCATCATCAGAAGGTGCAACATCGTCTCATCCTCGTCCTTATCTAGACAGCTTCTGCAGAAATCATGTGTTTGCATGTCCATCCTCTGCGTGTGCTTGCCTATTAGGCCCCATTATAAGTGAAAACAGTGTGCTAGGACTGTGCTTATTTTGGCTTACAGCAGATTCTGTGCGTTTGGCATTGAGTGTCAGTCACAATAATGATTCAAAGAAAAATGTTAAAAATTGTTTTTTTGATTTTCTGCAAGCATTTGTTTGATTTACATATAAAAATGCCATTTTTTTACTACAGTATCAAACAAGTTACACGTAATTTGATTTGTAGCGCTGCGTTGTGATTTTTTTAATAAAAAATAGATACCAAAAATAAATTCTTTGTAGAAAAAAATGCCCAACTACATTGAAATTGAAATTGAAATTTGAAAAGGTCGAGCCAAGGAGCACCAGAAGATTTGGTGGCTCCTAAAACACTCAGGCTAAAAAGCCCATTGTATTTAAAGGTCTGGAAAGAGGGTAGATATTCAAGGAGGGAAGGAGAAAAGTATCAGAGAAAGAGATAGGAAATAATAGAGACAGAGATAGAGATAGCGAGTCCTGTGAGAATTTTCCAGATTCTTTGGTAAATCAGTAAATATCCTCTAGTTTTAGAGAACGAATTTTACTCATTTTCACGACATCGGAGCCCAAAACTCGTAGCCGTGCTCTAGCAAACGCAGGACACTCACAGAGAAAGTGCTCAGGGCTATCCGCCTCCTCCAAGCACGACAGTCACATTGGGTTCTCAATGATTCCCATGGCGGTCATATGCTGATCACATGGGTTGTGTCCTGTAATAATACCGACCATCAACCGAACATCTTTCCTTCCAAGTTTTAGTAGAAAGTTTGACAGTTTTCTGTTCGGACTTGTCACAAAACACTTTGCAGTTCTGCAGCGTTCTAGACCGGAGCACCGTTCTTTATGTAGATTGCATACATACCTCCTGTTTTGCTTTTTCTTTTCTTGTTTACTCCCCTCGGGAGCATAGGGCTTCGCCAAGACTCAGTATTGCGTTGGTTTCGTTAATCTATTTGGCTTTCTAGCAGGGTAGGTGATTAGCTTCCCGCTACCAGCTTGCCCGCTTCCTATTCCTTCTATACGACTGTAAATTTTCAAGTTGCCTGCATACATCAGACAACGCGATATCACAAAAACGTCTGGTAATTCATTAACAAGGATTAAGAACAATAACCCGAGTTGACTATCTTGAGGTATGCCCAAGGTAACTTTGATACCATCAGATTTTATATCTTTTACACGAACGAATTGTGTTTAATCTGTGAGATACGAAGCGAACCACTTAAGTAAGCTAGGGCGAAGACCAATTGAACCCAGCTTTTTAAGATGGATACTCTCAAGTTGTCCGCAAATATCGTACGCACCCTACATATTGCACATTAGCGTGCATCACTCTCCATATAAAAAGAAAAGAATTCCATCGGAATTATACAACTTTTTATAACTTAAAACCTTCGTCAACTAATTCCGAAAATTTACCTGATTGCCCTGAACTGGAACTATTTGGAAGCATCTCTAAAAGTTGAATGAGGATTTTTAAGAACATTTTCTCCTGAAAATCTCCTCAGCTGATAGAAAAGTTTCAGCTTAAAAGGTGTGAATAGAAATTTTAGCAAACTCCCAAAATTGTTTTTATTTAATTCATTTTATTTATAAAAGACTCGATTTTAGGAGGTACCCTAAAATTGGTCCAGCTCACGTAAATCTTAATATTTTTCCGAAATACTTCAGTAGTGAAACACCCTAATATACACATACATGCACAAAAACGTATTTATGTTCTTATCGTTTATTTAAGTGTGCATGTATGCATGTGTGTAGGTGCATATATGTTTTGCAGTGTTTTCATGCACGAGTGCATGTGTGCTGAGCTTGTCAATGCATAGTTAAGCCCTATAACGACACGTTTTCATAATTATCAATTAATTACACAGCAAGTATTATACAAACTAACTATTTACAATTAGAATAAACATACAAAAACAATAGTGATAAAGCAAAACATTAGCAAACCTGCGTCGCCGACGACGACCACTACATCAACACGTGCACGAATGGGTAGACAGCAGAGATTTTAAGCGGATAATACTCGTATTTTGTTGAATGCTAATGCACGCTGGTGTTAATATTTGTTTATGAGGTGATGAGTCACGACCCTGCATCGAAAACTAGAATGCGATTACTTTGGTGTATTCGATGTATTAAATTAGGCTTTGCTACGAGTTGTGGCTATTAAGAATTTGTCAGTGAAACACAAGGAAATTAAGCTACGAGCAAAATTTTACTTTAAACCTTCGCATTAGTCTCTCTCTAATGCTACATAGTTTTCTATTTCAACCAGGATGTGTACTCTTGGCAATACTTGGAAATTAAGCCATTCAGTACTGCGATGGCAACTTCTTTGACCTTCTGTAAGCACACCTGACGCGTTCTTTTGAACGGCGAGTATCGTGTGATATCACATTTTTGGACTTTTATTTGTGGAGTTCTATAAAGTCTAAATGCCTTGTGAATAAACTGACTTCGATTTAAGTATTGGAAACCAACATTACTAAAGTTATCCACGAGATACCAACCGAAATACTCCTGCTATAGGAAGTATAGGTAAACAAATATATTTTATATTCAAGCTGGGATAGAATAGGATAGGATAGGAGGAATGGGTGCACACTCGATTGCCGAAGAATCAGAATTCGTCCAGTGTGATACCATACAGAGGAAAAGAAACTGGCATTGACTTTGGATTGGAGGATGAAAACCAGCAGTATCTTGTAATTTTGCACGTTTGCGCACTAGTTCCGCGCTCGCTGAGTTGACTTCACGCTCATTTTTCTTGGAGCAGACCTCACAATTTCAAGAATGCTCCATTCCTCTCATTTCACGCTGAAATCATCTCGAGGCTCGCCTGTCTGGCCGAGTCATCAGTCCAGCAGTTTTCCTCTATGCCACTGTGACCGGGAAGCCAGATGAGCCTAATATCGAAGTACACGGAGACAGTCGAGAAGGAAGTCAGGTATTCGCCGACTAATTTGGAAATCACAAGCAACGAACCTAGGGCGGTAATTGCCGCCTAGCTGGTGGAGTAGATATTTACGTCCTTTGCAATAATTACAAAAGTAAGCAACCAATCCATTGCTTCCTTACCTGTGGCTACCTCCGCATGGAAAATACTAAAGTGGTCCGGAAACTTAAAGTTGTACTTGATGGAGAGCTTTTCGTAGAATACTACCCTTCCAACCCTTTCGTCCCAGTTCGAGCCATACGTAAACATGTTTGCCATGTCCTGTCTACAAATGTTGCACTCAACCCACTCTTTCCTTGAGGAAATATTAATGGAAAAAGTACCACTTGGGCTTAGCGAGGGTGTACTATACATTGATAGAGCACCATGGGAACGAACTCAAAGTTTTTAAGAATACTTGTCTGTCTGTAGCTCATTGTTTTAACTAATTTTTGATATTTTTCTTGTGGTCTGAGGTGCGCCAAAACGTATGTCCGTTAAAGTATATTCCACGCTTTATTTTTTTTGTTGATTTTTATGTTGCTCATGCTTAAATTTTGCATGTTGCTTGCGGTAGTTTCAATTTATTTAATTTTTAATAAATATTTCTTAAGATGTGCTAAGTTAAAAGTGATTATTTACTCACACCCTTTGATATTTTTTGCACTTTGTTTTTTTGCTCTCCGTAATCAGAAGGTTTGGTTTTTGACATAAAAAGTTATTTGTGGTTTCTTGTAAGCCTGAATTCCTGGATTTTGTTACAACATAGAAGATCGAAAGGTTACTAAAGTCAATCCACTAACATGCAATTGGGAAATTGTGCACATTCATGCTTTTGGTACAAGGGGGACTTTATATGTTTAAGTGTTACTCGCCTAATGTTACGCATACGCCATGGCAAATAACATAATGGACATTTCACAAGGATTATACATTTAATCCGCGTGGGTGTACATCACATACCTCGCTGTTTGTCTCACTCCCTTACGATTATATACCAATTCACTTCAAGTATATATTTGGTCATTAGTTGATTAGTTTGATTACTTGTCTTTTTCCTTCAGATTTGCAGGTATTAGTGGTTTCGCTGAGTACCTGTAGATTTCGAATCGAAGCAGCTTTCAACAACTGGCAGTGAAGAGAGTTGAGACTAAATTTATTGTTATGCTAAATGTATTTGTATTATCTGAATTCTCTTGGCCGTATGAGTTTCTATGGTGCGACACTGCAATTCGGATGCCTCAAATTGAAGTTAATTTTTATTTCGTTTGAAGATCCATTTGCATAGGAAGCAGTTAGTATTTAAAATTATTTTGCATATTGCACTAATTATATTTACTTTGCTCATACGTTCTATGTAAATATATATGACAGCATTAGCTATAACTGGACATTCAATGTGTAACATGCCACATTTAATTTTGCATTGCAACACTTTTACTTTGGCCTCATTTCCAGTCATTAATTTGCCGTTCTTTTGTTGACGGAATTGAGTCCAACTGAGTTATGTTAAATTGAGTTAAACCTCATTTGCAGTTGAGTTACGCTGCATTGCTATTTTCGTTTAATTGTAGGCTAAATTAGTTTGCGGCCAACACCAGCAGGAAACAGGAATCGATGTAGGAGAGCTTACGCTTGTCCTCTTCTTGACGCCTCTCAATGTGCAACGGACATAAATTGCAATAATTTTTTAGTCTCGAAGCCATAAAACAAACATTCATTTTGCTTTGTTCGCTGACTGTTTTTTTTTTGCTGGTAATTGTTGTAATTCACAAGCTGTGCTCTTTATACTATATAACATGAGAAGGCGCTGTAGTGAATGCTGTAGAGTGACTTCATTTGGCATTGGTTGTTGTGGTATAGGGTTATGCGGCAGCTTCATTGCAGCCACTGTGAAAATACAACCAATAAAGTCTGCAGAGTCTTGTTCACAATTCATAATATCAAACAATTCTTCGCTATTTTTTTGTTGCTGATACAGACCGCTTGAATTGAAACCTTTCCTAGATGTAACAATTGTTTACATGGTAGGAGCGATTTCAGAGCTGCCTGACTATCGGAGTACATGAAGATTTCTCTAACTGTGTGCTTTTATTTAGCTCTCTCTCCGATGCTGTTGTAAGCAACTGCTCGACAAAATTCACAAAGGTTCCGGATATGCGCAGGTCTGACAACGTATCCGTTATGGCCTTAGGTAGGATATGGTTAAAGGCTCCTTTGATAAGTAAGAAGGCTGCCAATGTATAGTCTTTTATCCCAAATGAACTTTGAATTGACGTGACAAGTGAATTTAGAGCCGTCTCTGTAGATTTACCTTTACAGTGGGCTTATTGCGATTTACATTTTAAGTTCCCTCTAAAATTATTTATTTGTACTCTTGTAACGAGTTTCGTTTATTTTTGATTGAATTGTTTAGCATTAATCGGCTTTTCATAGCCTATAAGAAATACTGTGTACTGAGATTATTAAATAAAAAAAAAGAAAAAAACTAAATATAAAAATAATAAAAAATAAAATAAATAAATAAATGTAGGTTTCGAAATTGTGTTGCCCAATGGATATGACTTTGTTGCATGTAGCTGCGAGTGTGTTACTTTAAGGCTTCATCTCTCTGTTAACTTCTCGATATGTATACATTAGGGTTGTCAGTTGTGGGAGCTCGTGCTTTTGGTATTTTTTAATTCTCAAAAATTTCGGGATTTTCATGATTTGTGATTTCTTAGTAATCTTGGAAAAAGAAAAAAAGCAAAATCCCCTTTGAAGGGGAAAAACAACATCGAATTTAACTATTTTGTTTTATTTTTAATCTAAACAGCAATACATACATACATATCCATACAAAGTGAGGCCCAAAATAAACGAGACTGAGCTAAAATAGAAACGACAGAAATTGTTTTCTGATAACTTCGAGTTTATTTATTCAAAATAGTCCCCTCTTGCCTCGATACACCGTTTGTGCGATTAACCATAAAGCTTTTCGAAAGAGTGCTTCAGGTCATTGACTGGAAGGTCTTTCAGGATGTCGGTACAAGCCTTTTGAATGGCCTCCGTACAAAACGTTTTCCTTTCATGGTCAAATGCAATTTTCCGAATAGGTAGAAGTCACAGGGAGCCATATCAGGCGAATACAGTGAGTGATTGATGGTTAGAATGCGTTTTCTAGTCAAACAATCAGTCACAATAATGGAAACATGAGATGATGCATTGTCATGTAATAAGCGCCAGCTTCTTCCTTCGCGGTATTCAGGGCGAATTCGATGAATTTCATGAAATAAATGCTTCAAAACGCCAAGATAGAAAACTGCATTGATGGTTTGTCCCATTCGCATGAACGCCTTGTGGACAATTCCCTTGGAATCGTAAAAACAAATGAGCATCGGCTTGTTTTTTGACTTCTCCAAACGCGATCTCTTGGGTGGTGGCTCGTCTGGGATCTTCCATCCGGCACTTTGACGCTTAGTTTCAGGTTCATATTGGAAATACCTCATTTCATCGCCAGCTACAATGTTGTAAAGGAAGTTCTCGCCTTTTCACGCCTCTTTAATGAAGTTTTTCGAAAGTTGAATTTGAAGCACTTTTTGGTCTTCTGCAAACTTGTGCTGAATGAAATGTGCACAGACCTATCGTAAAACCAAATGATCAGTTAAAATTTGATAAATCGATGCTTTGGAGATATTCAACTTCAATTCCATGAATTCCTACTATGATTTCGGTTCTTTTTGATAAATTTACAAACAATTTCGATGGAGTTTTCAGTGATTACTGATTGTGGGCGGCCCGTATGCTCATTGTCATTTATGTCCTCACATCCGTGTAAACGTGTAAGCCACAATGATCTCTTGCACGAGAGAGACAATCATCGCAAAAACAAACTCATCAATTCAAATTTTTCGGCAAACGTTTTACCGATTTTAAAACAAAATTTGATAATGATTTTATTGAATATTGATTGAAATTTGATTAGCTCTTTGATCGAAACTCAGTTTTGTACCGATGACACAAACATACTGATACTTTAGGCGCAACAACTTCGCTTCCACTGAACCGAATGTCACCAAACTTTCACTGGACGCCAGCTAGGGATGTAGCTTCGAACGCTCTAACTCATTAAAACGATGGCGCCATCAAAAACACTTTTATAACACCAGTCTTTTTTATTTTGGACTTCACCTTGTATATGTACCTGTGTAAAAATACTCTGCTAACGTTGATGACATTAGGGATGGAAATTCGGGGACCTTGAAGTTGTGATATTTTTAAGTCCCGGAAAACCCGGAAATATCAGGCAACAATTCGGAGATTTTACAAAATCTCGGGATTGTAAAAATCGTTAAAAAGTGACATCCCTAGTATGAATATACATATTAGGGCTGGTCGATTTAAAAATCGTCCATTGCTCTGTGAAAATCGTATTCTAGGGTTCAATTGAGAAACTTTGCCGAAGGAACCATACCTCTAAAACGAATTCTGATGTCCCCCATTTTGGGTCAAACGAAAAATCCCACTTTGACCCATTTAAAGTGCGCCAATCGAGTCCAAATGTATGACCGACCCCCAACAACTTTGGACGGCCGATCCATCCATGCTGGTGGCACACCCCTGGAACTCCCCTGGGGGTTCCCCATACAATCATTTCAAAATATCACCATTTTTGGCCTTTACATGAGAAAAGAAACTAAAAAGTTCGACCCAATTGGGGGACATCAGAATTCGTTTTAGAGGTATGGTTCCTTCGGCAAAGTTTCTTATTTTGATCCCTAGAATATGATTTTCACAGAGCAATGGGCGATTTTTTGCCTCCCCACAAAACGACCCGGCCTAATACATATGTTCCAAAGTGAATGCACTCGGCTTCCCTCTGTGAACTCTTCTATAAAATATATTACATATACCCAACTAGTTTCGCTTGCAAAGACTTGTATTCCAAGTTAATTGACAGAAAGAAAACTTTATATTGTGCACTCTGGTGTTGCACGTTTGTGTCTTCTTCCTATTAACTAGATGTCTGCAAGCCAAACAATTTAACTGTGATTCTTTCAATTGCATTCTCTTGCAACTTTCTTCTGCAGTGGCGCAGTTAGGTAGTGAAATTTATTACACCCTTGAATCGCTGCAATGGCTTGCGAGTCGGATATTACTGGAAGCCGCAAGACTCTTCTGTCTCATTATAGCCAGCTGCCTCCGCATTTCGCTTTTGCTTTTACTGTTGCAAGTTTACTGGCCAACAATGAATTTGGCCAGGTCAAAATGCCACAGGCGGTGCTAATATTTAAGTGCTGCACGCCTAGCGAACGGCAGAAAGCAATTTAGAGAGCGAATGTTGTAGAGAAACAATGAAATAGAGAGAAAAATATAGGAAATAAAATAAAATGAATCGAAGCGTCGAAGGTAGATGGGAGCCCGCTCTTGGCATGCCCACGTCTTATGACGAGTGGAAATGAGCGCAATTTCGGTTACCTCGGTAATGTGGTTGGACGTAACTTTTTATTTCGAAGCTTCACTGTTTCATACATTTCTTTTTGCGGTCTGTTTTAAAAACATTTATTCGTACATTTAACAACTTCACCTCAGCTCTGTATTCAGTCAGATTTTATTTTTATTTTGATAGCTCAACTATTGCTATATCTCCAAAGCGCTACACAGCTGTCTGCGATTCCGTGCTACAACAACAGATGACAGTCGGCAGTCACCAATTGCGCGTAAACTCATATATGAATACATTCATTGTGCGCTCAAGAGTTGAGTCAAAGCCGTTTGGCCAAAAGCAATGGCAAAATATCTAGTAATTGCGGCCACGCCAACAACTGCCACCCATTAAGAAAGTAATCGTGAGAGTCAAAGTGCATTTTGTATGTGCGAATTTCTATTTTTTGCTTTCTTCTTTTTGCGGCTCATTCTTTTAATGACCTCTGTTGGTCGCTGCAAATGGGCGATGGGAGCAGCTTGTGGCTTTTGCAATAGAATTACATCATTGTGTCTGCGTGCAAGCGCATCGAGACGCCAGTGCTTTTACCAGAGCACTTACCCAGAGCCACCCAGAGTTGGGCGTCCTGTATTCCTGGCCGACTTTTTGATAAACGGAAAACTTTTAGGATAATCAAGTATTGTAATTAATTTGCCAAAATGGGTGTAGACATTTGTGCTGCGGCCCGTAACGCTTTAAAATTACTAGCGTAACTAAAGAATAGGTTGGCTGGTCGCTCGGCTGTTCTCTGCTTGGTTGTGTCTATGCCAATACTGGTTGTTCGTGTGTGTACGAGGTGGTGCAGCAGTAGTAGTCATTACTAGGTAATTTTTCTATGGCTGGTTTTCCCGTGTGTGCTGGCATTTTACGGTTGGATAATATTTCCACTAAGAGCACATGCGAATTTAAGTACTTCTACGAAGAGAACTTTGTTCATTTGTGTTGTGAAGCATTGAAATGCGCAGTGCATTTATTACTTAGTATTTACGCATGTTTGAGGTTAGGTATTTGCCCACTTATTCCAATTTTGGAATAGTTAGAATCAGTGGCGGATCCACGGGGGGGGGGGGGGGGTGATTTCGGGTCCGGACCCCCCCATTGGAATCATGCTCTAAAATTTTATGTTTCAATTCTGTATGAGTCAAGTTAAAAAAAAACAATATTTTTTTATATGCATTAGCAGTTTATTAGATTTTTCTTCCAGTTTTAATTTATTTTATAATAAAAACAATTATAATACGACGGACGCAATTCAAAATTTTGAATAATAACACAGGCCTGCGTAATTTCATTTTTGTCCAATTTCTAAAACGGCTATGAGTGTCTCTTCAAGTTTTTTTTGTGCTGAAAACGAATTTGATCTTGAAAATGCTCCAGCATGTCAGGACTTTTGGCAATTTGTGGTTAAATAGTCAAGAAATGCCGATTTTGGACATCTTTATGAATTTTTTTGAGTAAGGCAAATTTTTTTTTTATTTTCCACAACGGAATCGCAAAGTAATACTCTGTAGCTTTAAAATCCATTTTTTAAAAGACTTCTAGGATGAATGAAAAAAAGTTATGTATACTATTTTGAATTTAAGACTTTTAGAAATGCAAATTCATTTTCTTAACGCCCTCTTTAATGGCGCAACAGATGCTTAAAAAACTATGTATGTTCGACATTGGTGTCGCTGATTACAAATCTGATGTTAGTTTTTTAAAATTAAAAATGGCTGATCCAATATGGCGGACGATCTTTCGAAAATTTAATGTAATTCGCTTGAAACTTGTTATTGGATCTGCCATTTTGAATTTTAAAAAAGGATTCCGGTTTTAATTGCTGCACGAGGTGCTCACGCAAAATATTGATTTTTTGATTTTTTTTTGATATTTTTTTAATAAAAGACTGGTTTGAATATTGTTTTTGTCGTATTATAGAAATTTAATAAACAACATATTAAAAATAGGATGCTTTCCATTTCAATTCAACCGGGCTATTCGGGTCATGTTCTTCGATTTCGATGTAACTGAAATATGTTGCTCTCTGGTCAAAATAATGAGACACGTATTTTTTTTTCGCCCGAAAAAATTTTTTTTCAAGAGTTATCGGCAATTTTGTTTTTCGGCTCAAACTCGATTTTTTTTAATTATATAAGAAAAATTTGTTTTTAAATGCCCATAACTTAGTCAAATATGAACCGATTTTAATAATTCTGGGTTCAAAATGATCGTAATTACTTACACGAGCGACTTCATATAGAAACAATTGCAAAAAAGTAGTTGAAAATTTTTTATTTAGCAAAAAAGAAAAAAAATTGAAATTTTTTCAAAATTCAATATTTCAAAAAGTGTATTTTTTTTTTTTTATAACTTTTTCCAAATCAAAAGGACATCTCAAACTTTAATTGAGCTGAATGCCTAGTAGCTAAAATGAGTTGTTTTTGAGTAATGAATTTTTGAGTAAAAAACCTGTTTCGCACTTTTTGTTCTTTGGAAAATAAAAAATTTTCAACTACTTTTTTGCAATTGTTTCTACATGAAGTTGCTCGTGTAAGTAATGACGATCCTTTTGAACCCAAAATTATTAAAATCGGTTCATTTTTGACTAAGTTATGAGCATTTAAAAACAAAAATTTCTTATATTATTAAAAAAAATCGATTTTGAGCCGAAAAACAAAATTGCCGATAAAGCTTTAAAAAAAATTTTTTTGGGCGAAAAAAAAATAACGTGTCTCATTATTTTGACCAGAGAGCAACATATTTGAGTTACATCGAAATCGAAGAACATGTCCCGAATAGCCCTTTTGCATTGAAATGGAAAGAATCTTATAAGAAAATTTTTTTTAATTACTCATAACTTAGTCAAAAAAAAGCCGATTTGAACGATTTTGGGTTCAAAATAATCGTAATTACATACACGAGCGACTTCGTGCAGAAACAATTGCAAAAAAGTAGTTGAAAATTTTTTATTTTCCAAAGAACAAAAAGTGCGAAACAGGTTTTTTACTCAAAAATTCATTACTCAAAAACAACTCATTTTAGCTACTAGGCATTCAGCTCAATTAAAGTTTGAGATGTCCTTTTGATTTGGAAAAAGTTATAAAAAAAAAAAATACCCTTTTTGAAATATTGAATTTTGAAAAAACTTCAATTTTTTTTCTTTTTTGCTAAATAAAAAATTTTCAACTACTTTTTTGCAATTGTTTCTATATGAAGTCGCTCGTGTAAGTAATTACGATCATTTTGAACCCAGAATTATTAAAATCGGTTCATTTTTGACTAAGTTATGGGCATTTAAAAAAATTTTTTTCTTATATAATTAAAAAAAATCGAGTTTGAGCCGAAAAACAAAATTGCCGATAACTCTTGAAAAAAAATTTTTTCGGGCGAAAAAAAAAATACGTGTCTCATTATTTTGACCAGAGAGCAACATATTTCAGTTACACCAAAATCGAAGAACATGACCCGAATAGCCCGGTTGAATTGAAATGGAAAGCATCATAGACTATTCTTTGATTATTATCAGTTAAATGGCTGAAACTTGAATTTTTCATAGTGATTCTATTAATTTGAGCACCAACTGTACACTGACTATTCTTGGATACAAATTTTTAACTTTACCTGTTTTTCCTTCTTTTTTATTTTTGGTTCTGATTCTGGATCAAGGCGCTCGAAATAAGAAAATAATGTTCTCTTCATGTTAGGAGGCGTATTAACAATCACATTAACTACTTGTCAACAAATGCTCGACACAATGTATTCTGC
This sequence comes from Anastrepha fraterculus, assembly GCA_037575425.1. Classification (NCBI taxonomy): domain Eukaryota; kingdom Metazoa; phylum Arthropoda; class Insecta; order Diptera; family Tephritidae; genus Anastrepha; species Anastrepha fraterculus. Next base: position 134,352 of record JAYXIM010035102.1, on the reverse strand, counting down.
TCGTTGAAAGAAACAAAAGAATAGAAGCATGTTCATGCATGTTTAAAGATAGCCTAGTTATTCACCTAAAAGCTTAGGGAAAAATCACTCGGCGCCGTCATCGCGATTTCGTTGGCGCGCTATTTAAAATTTCGAGTTAACAGTACACAGGGTGTCGCCGTTACGATAAGGAAAAGCTGCAATGGCTCTTTTATGGTAACTTTCTTGCCGTTATATAGCAACACATATTGTTAGAGAAAAGCGCAATTAAATATATAATATTATATATAAACACGACCGTTTCGTTTGAAGAACTTTATTGGAATGAATTGAGTCACAGTAAGCATTAATACAAGAAGAAGAAGTAAAGAAGTTACAAACAGGGTTGATATTTTTTTCGTACTTAAACTATACATGGTTGAATTGCAAGTTGGCTCCAACACATGTTATAATATATTGTATCTTAAATAGGCGTAATTATTTATGAAGGTGTCCCACGATGTATAAAAACCGCCAATTATTCTTGTAATTTTGAATCAAAGTCCTTTACTATTTTTAGAATTTTTTTTACAAGATATCTAGAGCTATTAGTTTTTTCATCGGCTAGTCACGACATGCAGCGCGAATAATGCCATATTTTATTCACGAAATTGATTTTTAATAAAAACACCCTTCTAAAATACCCCGGACCCCCCCCCTTTATGAAATCCTGGATCCGCCACTGGTTAGAATACTTGGTATGGAAGAAATTTCAATTCTAATACGAACTTTAAGAAAATGTGTGAGAATTTTAGTACCTTATAATAAGAGCTCTACCTGGAAAATCATCACCGCTATGACCAGTCGCGTAGAAGTTTTTGTCAACCGCTGCCTAAGGATTATATTCCAAATTTTGTGACCAAAAAGAATGCCAAGCAAGGAACTGCTCGAAAAAGCTAACACGGAGCTGCAGGACATTTTGAATTAGAAGACAGAAATGGAAGTGAATTGATCACACTTTACGCAAGGAAGCCGGTAACATTGCGAAGAAGGCAATGGAATGGGACCCACTCACAGCGAGAGAAAGAGCTCCTGGAGGGCTTAGTGAAACCTGAAAAAAAAACTGTGGATCGCGAGACGGCTCCACTCGGATTAAGCTGGATGCAGGTGAAGATGTTATCCAGTAGGCGGACGAGATGGCGTAGGTTTTAGGGGTGCCCGCTAGTGATTCAAGGAAACAATGATGATGATGATGATGATAATATATTTATTTTTATTTTTTTGCATTTGGTTTATTTATTTATAACAAATAATTATAAATACTCAATACACTAAAATTTAACAAGATCGCTGGCCACTAAGACCTTCGGCTGGATATGTATAACGGGTGATTTTTGAGCTATTATCTTTTTAAACAGTTGGTTTAAGCAGCTGACGCACGTTTCGTGTTTTGTTTCACTGTCAAACATCTTCAGTTTGGTCTATAATTTAACCATGAATCGTCTTACAAACGAAGAACGCTAGCAAATCATTGAATTTTATTATAAAAATGCGTGTTCTGTTAAGAAAGTTTAAAATCCACTTTTTTATCGAAAAATTGTATTCAGCGACGAAGCTCATTTTTGGATCAATGGGTACGTAAATAAGCAGAATAGTTGATTTTGGCGTGAAGATCAGCCAGAACAATTACAAGAGCTACCAATGTATCCAGAAAAGGTTACAGTTTCGTGCGGTTTATGAGCTGGAGGTATCCTTGGACCGTACTTCTTCAAAGATGCTGCGAATCGTAACGTAACTGTGAATGGTGAGCGCTTCTGTGAAATGATATCCAACTTTTTTGCCCAAAATGCAAGAGCTAGACTTGCATGACATGTGGTTTCAGCAAGACGGTGCCACATGCCACACAGCACGCGTAACAATGGACTTGTTGAGAGGCGAGTTCGGTGAACAGTTTATTTCACGTTCGGGACCTGTTAATTGGCCACCCAGATCGTGCGATATAACGCCTTTAGATTATTTTTTGTGGGGCTATGTTAAAGCTCATGTCTATTCAGACAAGCCTTCTTCAATTAACGCACTGGAAGACAACATTAAAGCATTTTTATGTGAGATACCGGCCGAAACATTGGAAAGAGTATGCCAAAATTGGACTAAGCGGATGGACCATTTGAAGCGCAGTCGCGGTCTACATTTGCTTGAAATAATCTTCAAACAGTAAATTATATTGACTGTACTATCGATTTAAATATTAAAATTTATAGCTCTTAAAAAATCACCCAGACCAATTTTAGATATGATTTACATTAAGTATGCATAGCTTGACGATATGTCGGAAGAAAACTAACAATAAATTTATATACTTAGTTTAGCTAAAAATTAGAATATTAGAAAAGTATTAATGCCCAACAAAATTTAGAACAGACATTTAGATATAAATTCAGGACTAAAATACAAATTTGCAATATTTAATATTAAAATTCGATTGCCAACTTAAGAAACCATTAAATTGCTAAAAATATATACAAGTCGCAATTGAATTTTAACGAGACTTATAATCTCTTTCATCTAAGTTGTGTTAACATTTTTTTATCTGATATTGAGTTTTTGCTCTCCTCGGACAGTGAGTTTCTATGCGAAAAGTGCTCTACCACTCGTCGAAATTCCCTATGTTCGCCACCGCCACATGTTGCTTTGGATAATACAGAAAAAAATATTACTACCATTAATCTTAATAGCTTGACTACTTTGAATAGCCAAGCACTCGTTCAAAGTAGAAGTTTCAGCAACTCGTCTCTGTATCCAACAACAATAGCGAATTCTGTTTCTCCATCTCAGAAATTGATCATTGATAACGGACATTAGCTGAAATTGCTGCACTTAGAGCTGAGAATAGCCGGATTGCTGCTATTGTTAATGAGTTGTTATTCAACTCTTAGCCAATACGAAGGCAATGCAGGCTGAGATCCTATCGTAGCAGTCCAACTTTAGATGCGATCAAATGTCTTCAGACTTATGTGCGCTCACTGCTGAAATTAAAGCACTGCGCGAAAAAGCTTGCACTTGTGGGCATAATACGAATGAAAGCAAAAAAGAAATTAAGCAAAACAAAAAAGGTTTGCTCTCTACGGGGCTCCAAACATCAGCTCATCATGTTATTGTTGATTATCCTGTACTTCCCGCTCCATCTTCCGCTGTAGGAGTCAGTGTCAACTACTCTCATCGTTTATCTGATGATGTCTTTCTCTCTCTCTTTTGCCGTTGCCGCTGTTACTTCTGCTACTCACAAAGTTTCTGCTGACTCTGCCGCTGCATCCCCTGCTGTGGGCGTTAACTCTTCTCATATAACTGCCGATGTCAACTCTCAATCGTTCGCTGCTGCTGCTGCCGCTGCTGTAAACAAGGCAAGTAGTATTGGTGCAAACACTGCCTTGCAGCCGCCTGCGCAGTGGTCTACCGTAACTAGTCTCAGATGATCAGAGAGCCTGCTCTCGTTGTTCGGATATGGTTTAGTCCAGGGCATTCATTCAGGAGACGTTGCACTAATAAATCTGGTCTTTTCCAGTACGAGCATGGAGGGTTCGAAGCTCAATTTACTAAATTACGATGTGTGGGAATTGAATGTCCAATTCTTAGTCGTACAAAGGCTTTGATTCTTTTGCAAGGACGGATTGATGGGAAAATTGGGTTAGTTATAATTTGTGGTACTGTTGATAGGTGGTCCAATCGAGTCCGAGTTTGCGGGCTACGTAATTTGGCACATACATTCGTATATCTTATGATAAATTTATTAGTGATTTCTCGAGACTTTGGTAACCCCTATGATGATATTGAGATGTAATAATATAAAATGTGTGTGTGAGGTATTAAATTATTTTTGCTTTTTAAAGTATGCGTTAAATATGGCTTCCGATATTTTTGAGGTCCGGAGAATCCCTGAGCTACTTGGTCTAATCATAACAACGAAAACCGATAAAATAAGAGAAAGTAGTAAATTTTTTATATTCTAAAAAACGTTTCGATATACTTCAAATTTCAAGTTGTCTTCCATTAATATAGAATGTTTCTGAAAATGCTTATCAAACAATTAATTTATTAATATTTTTAATAATACAAATTCGCAATTTTCTAAAGCAATTTTTTTGAATTATAATAAAAAAGGGGGATCAGATTGGAGGTACTTTTTCCCATAGGGTTTTTTTGACAGATCACGTAAGACTATTGTTAAACTAAACACATAATTTTTTCAGTATTCATAGGCACTTCGTCATGGAAAGACTTGCGCCGCAAAAACGTTTATAAATCGTACAATTGTGTTACGAAAATCGGCGCTCTGTGAAAAGTGTTCATTGCGCGCTCAGGTTAACTTATGGCGTTCAACGATCGGGCCCATTTTTGGCATAATGGCTAGAGCAATGAAAGAGATCCTGCGAAGAATAACTCTTGCCAGTTGATGCACGAAAAAAAAACTTTATCAATCACTCATCCTCTCAGGATGAACATCGGTGGACGATTATTAGGCGATTGGTCCGACTTGCCTGAACAATGCATATCGAAAGAGATGATACCAAGAGCTGTACGAGCTGTACGCCGGCATTGACGTAGTAAAGTGCATTAAAATTCAGTGGCTGCGCTGGCTAGGTAAAGTTGAGTAAATGAAAAATAACGCTCCAGCAAAGAAGGTGCTCTTTTCAAAACGCACTGGTGAAAATTATCTATTATAAATTATTATCACGGTGCCACATTTGGTTTCAACAAAACGGCGCGGTGAAACAATAGATTTAATGTATCGCCGTTTCGTTGATTCATTTATCTCTCGTCTCGGACCACCGGATTGGCCACCAAGATCGTGTAACGTCACACCTTTGCACTTTAAGACTTTTATTTGTGGGGGATAAATGCTTTGTGGATAAGCCAACTTCGGTGGAGACATTGGAAACCAACATTACTGAAGTTATTCATGAGGTCCTCCAGCGAGTCATTCGAAATTTGTGTTTACAGATGGCCTAAATACAGCGCAGTTGCGGCCAGCATTTAAAAGGAATTATCTTTAGAAAATAAATGCCATGAATGGTTCTGCACAAAAATAATAAAGATTACCCAAAATAAAACCGATCACCCTTCATATACACGCATGCTAATTAAAATTTATCTATCGATTTCCTTGTGCCACTCGGAAAAATTTAAAGCTATTACAAGTTAAGAGATTCAGCTATGTCGAAGATGATCGGTGACTACACCGCACTGGCAGGGTTCAGTAAACTGCTACAACAACAACAATACGATCATTTTCATGACATTTAAAACATATGTATGTAAGAGTTGTCTTACTCTGGCAGTTACGAAGGAAAAATGTCTGCGTAAATTTTATCTTGGATATGCTGAGAATTGTACTTGAAAACTGTAGTTTAGTTTTAGTATTTTTACGATACAAAACACAGCTCATTCTTCTATAAAAACTGTACACATCAAAGATTCAAACATTGTGCAGTTTGAAGAAAAAGAAATCAACAAATTTTTATCGGAACTTAAAATTTTTTAATGACAATTTTTAGAAAATTTTCTTGTGCACAATTTTATAGCCTATTGAATTTGTTATAATGTGCTAAACATAATTGTGGCAGACAGCGCTTGCGGGTACTCACTGTCAACAGAACACTTTTATTTACATAAGATTGGACAGAATCGTACACCAGGTAGGTCCATAAGTCCTGCGGTTCGATAAGATAGTGCACATGAACGCATGTGAAGTTTCATTTCAGTTTGTCAATCCATTTCTTCTTTACAAGCCATTCAGTAGTGACGTGTCACAGTACTTTCTACAATGAAAAAAATCAAGCATCGTGCAATGCTTGAGTTTTTATTTTTAAAAGGTTTAAAAGCAAAGGAAATTTATGAAGGAGTGTTGAAAGTGTATAAGGATTTTTCGCCACCAATTAGAATAGTAGAAAGACGGGTTGTTGAATTTTAACGTTCAAAATCAGCAACTACTCAAAAAATCGTAAAAAAATACAAATACAAAAATACAAATTCGTATTGGAAAATCGTTGAGTGACTGAAAGAGATTTACTAGAAGCTCTAGACATCTCATTGGGTAGTGGAAGCAGTATTGTGACTAAAGTATTGGGTTTCAGAAAGCTGTGCGCACAAGGGGTGCCACATTCGCTAACAATGGAACAAAAACACATTCGAATGCGACTTTCTCAGCAACGTTTGGAGCGATTTCGAAAGGATAAAAAATTGATTTTGCATCGATTCATTTATATGATGAGACTTGGATCTATCACCAGGATTTTAAATAAAAACAAGAGACTAAAGAGTGGGGTGAACCTTGTTTTTGGGCTCCGAAATGAGTTCGTGTCCAAAAATTGGCCAAGAAGATGTTAGCATCAGTTTGTTTTTATTTGTGGTACCGAAAAACAACAAGTTCAAAATCTTCAAGGTTGTAAGCTTTTAGCCGGAAAAAATTCATGAAAAAGAGACCCGGTTTACAAAAGCAATAAAATCTTCTTCAGCAGGACAATGAACGGTGCCATAAGAGTATTTTGGCAATGGCTAAAATCCATTCAATTCAATTCAATCCAATTCAAGTTCGAATAGTCGGAGCATTCACCGTATTTACCAGATTTAGCACCTAGTGATTGTTGTCTCTTTTCAGACGTAAAAAATGTATGCGTGGAAAGTTTTTTTTTATCAAATGATGAGATCATGCTGTCACAGTTGTGGAAACGTATTTTGCAGCTCTTCTAGATCCTTACTTTATGGATGGAATTTATAAACGGGAATCTCGTTGGAACAAGTGTAATAAAGTGTATTTTAAACCATAAAATTGTGTTTTTCTTAACGAACAGTATAACTTATTTAACAACCTAGTATATATATATATATAGGGCCCGCCATCTATCGTTACGGATTTGAGCTAGGTATTATTTGAAGAATGGTAACACTTAGCTGTCATCTGATTTGACAGAAAATTAGTTTTATTCTTCCGCTAAACGAAAATGGTTGTGTATGCGCTCAAAGAACGCTGGGAAATATTGCGACATTACTTTGAAAATCATGGTAATGTTGCAGAACGTGTACGAAAATTACGTAAGGCAATGGGAAGAAGAAAAGCACCGAATGAAGCATATGTGCGTTACTTTGCGAAAAAAGTAAGAGAAACTGGGTTGCTTATTGACAAACCAACGCGTGACCGACCAAAAACCGTACGTACACCCGAAAATATTGCTGATGTGGCCGAGAGTGTTCGTGAATCACCAGAAACATCAGTTCACCGTCGTTCTCAACAATTGGACATTTCGGAGACATCATTGAGACGAATTTTGCGCAGAGACCTTGGTGGCTAGCCGAGGCAGCCATATGAATGAAGTTGTGTTCCATCATTAACCGGAAGGATTGTACTTCAAAATAAATAAAACAGTTAGGAAAAATATTGAGTAGTTTCTTTTTTATAGCATTTTTAATTCCGTAAAGTTATATGGCGGACCCTGTATAATTGGCGCGTACACCCTTTTTGGGTGTTTCGCCGAGCTCCTCCTCTTTTTGTGGTGTGCGTCTTGATGTTGTTCCACAAATGGAGGCACCTGCAGAAGCTTTTTCATGGCAGAAATACATTCGGAGGTTTGCCATTGCCTGCCGAGGGCAGTTTCCTAGTAAATTACATAAAATACCAAACTGTTTATAACTCAATCTTGGGAGTTTTAGGTACTGTACAAGAAAACATTTTCACTGAGTTTCATGAAAAGAGTTATGCGCTTAAACTTTGCCCTAAATAGCTAGTGGTTCCATATTAGAAAGCCGACCCAACTCTCAGAATATGAAAACAGCATCAATATGAAAGAACTCCGTCTTGCTTGCCTTGTCTGCTTTGTCTCACTTACAAGTTTTATATTTAGTCATCAAAAATGTGCGAATTGTATTAAAAATTCTTGCGCAGATTAACTAAAGTCCTAAGTAAATTACGAAGAATACTGGTAAAAAATATGTACAATTCTTCAACTCTATTTGCCCTTTGGATAAGTTTGCCTACGGACAAATTTAGCCGGAGCGAAGGTGGCGACTAAAATAAATTAATCACGCTGATTCTATTTCCGTACGAGTAAGTATTCCTCTATGTGCGTGTAGATGTGTGCAAATATATACCATATATCTATGTAGGAATATATTCGAATATACATAAGCGTGTTGGTGTGTTTGCCATTCCACCAAGAACAAATGCGCAATCGTGATTCGTGATTTACCACATACCATTGTTGATTCAAAGCTAAGTCAAAGCACGCAAAGATAAATGTGGAATTGGAGTGCTGTATGAGTGCGGATGTCTGCGTGTATATGTGTGCGTAGGTATCTATTAGTGTTTGCCATACACCAACACATGCACTTCAAGTAATTTGGCGGAGACCACATTAAGCTTACATTGCTAATTGCGAGCGACTTTTCGACTTTTATTGGCTCAGTAGGAGCCAGAGACAAATGTGCTTTGGATAGAAATGTTTGCTTGTATGTAGTAAATGTTTGTTCATCTGTACATTTACCATATATGAGCGCTAGTATGAGTATTCATGGCAATGTAAGCGTGTTGGTAGCTATGTATGTATGTAAGTGCCTGCTAGAATCGATTTGTATGCATTTCTATGCTAGTAAATATATGCATGTATGTGTGCATATCTACTAAAATACTCGTATGTTTGTATGTGTGCACATATGTATACTTGTAAGCTTGCACTTGCGATTGCGTTTGCGATTCCCTGTATATGTGTGCGTTTGTTTAATTGTCGAAACTTTACAATTCGTACAAAATCCCGTGGGAGAGCAGACATTTTAATTAATTTGTCACAGTAGTGGTAACACAAAGAAATTTATTATACTAAGTGGTAATGCAGCAGTTGAAGTGAAGCAGCGGAACAGAGGAAAGTGACGGGAAAAGAGTCGATATGAGTATGCACACATACATACATACAAACATACACTCACAGATAGTTGCCCATAAACAAGCGATGGAGACTGTAAGCGGGAGTGTTTTAGCGAATTACGTGCTTCCAAGTAGCCTGTAAAATACGATTTCAGTTTACTTGTACATTGGGAATAAAACTTTTGATTGCGAAAAACAACAAACTCATGACAATAGTTTTCTATAATAAAAACACACAAAGGGTGAACAACAAAGTCCACAAAAACAACTGAGAAAAAAAATTGGGGGAAAAAACGAGATACTAAAGCGAGTGTGTGGTTGATAAAAACTAGTGTCAACTACAATTTCGTTAACTGGACGCAAGTAGGGAGCACTATGTGAGCATACCACAGGGAGTTAAGTAGTTGGTGGATAATGCGATGCTTGCACATTAGGGTAATCCGGCGGAAAAAACCTCAACATCGACGTGCTTTTTAAAATATATTTTTTGTAGTATTGTGGATCAGACATCAAGGGCTTAGACATCTGTTAGGTAGACATTAAAGCGGGTCGATTTGAAAATCGCTCATTGCTCTGTGAAAATCGTATTCTAGGGATCAAAATAAGAAACTTTGCCGAAGGAACCATGCCTCTGAAACGAATTCTGATGTCCCCCAATTTGGGTCGAACGAAAAATCCCACTTTGACACATTTAGAGTGCTCCAATCGAGTCCAAATGTATGACCGACCCCCACTAACTTTGGACAACCGATCCACCCATGCCAGTGGCACGCCCCCTGGAACTCCCCTGGGGGGTTCCCCATACAATCATTTCAAAATATCACCATTTTTGGCCTTTACATGAGAAAAGAAACTAAAAAGTTCGACCTAAATTGGGGGACATCAGAATTGGTTTTTGAGGTATGGTTCCTTCGGCAAAGTTTCTTATTTTGATCCCTAGAATATGATTTTCACAGAGCAATGGGCGATTTTTTTGCCTCCCCACAAATCGACCCGGCCTACTAGACATAGTCTAAGAGGTCCCACAGTGGCCATTTCTTTTGCACATATGGAATAAAACTCCACGGATATGTAATATTAATTTAACGACTTGCATTACTCAGATTTGACGCATCCTAGCATAGAGTAGTAAAGTCCTCTCTCGACGAACAATACTAACACTAACGGGTTCTCAACATGCCCGTCCCAAACATATAGCGCAGAAGCTTGGACGATGAAAATATCGGATGAGACGTCCCTGGGAGTGTTTGAGAGAAAGATTCTGCGGAAGATTTTTGGGCCTGTGCACGTTGGTGACGGCGAAGGAACAATGAGCTGTATATGGCCTATGACGACAAAGACATAGCGCAGCGAATAAGGATCCAGCGGCTTCGTTGGCTAGCGATACCACTTTTATAAACTAATGCTTCTGTGATATGGGCAGAGACATGGTGGGAGAAAGCGTACATATGCGTTAGGGGTGGCTCTCGTCTAAAATGATTTTACAGTGGGTGCTATCAGACAGATGCAACTTCTGGCGTATGACTTCAGGACAGTAACTGACGTTTGATGATGATGCTCAAGCCGCCTCCCTATGAAATGACGGTAGTACCGAGTGGTTCGGTACTTTGACGGTAGGAGGTTTAGTTCGGGTTAAAGTCCCATACTGATAGGGTTATGCTTTCAATGATTCCTGTTCTTACAAAAAAAGGAAACCAAAGTGAAAAAAGTCCACAAGTTCAGAACTCCGGGAACGAAAAGCCAAAGTTTTTTCTAATAACAGTCGCCCACGGAGGTAATGGCAAACACCCAAGTTGCTCATAAAAAATATCTGCCGTTCGGAGTCGGCTTAAAACTGTAGGTTCCTCCATTTGTGGAACAACATAAAGACGCACGCCACAAACAGGAGAAGGCGCTCGGCTAAACATCCGAAACGGGTGTAACCGTCAATTTTTCTTCTTTATTGGCGTTTCAGCGATGTTGGCCGAGTTTAACAAAGCGCGCCAGTCGTTTCTTTCTCGTGCTAACCGGCGCCAATTGGATACATCAAGTGAAACCAAGTCCTTCTTCCTGATCCTTCCAACGAAGAGGAGGCCTTCCTCTTTCTCTGCTACTACCAGCTGGTACCGCTGTTTGGTACTTTCAAAGCCGGAGCGTTTGTATCCATTCGGACATGACATGATCCAGCCAAAGTAGCCGCTGGATCTTTATTCGCTGCGCTATTTACGGAATAAATTAGCACTATTTGTGTCGCCAAAGAAAAAAATCTTACATATCTACCTTTTTTCACTGAAATAATAGTTAACGGCAGATCAGCGCATACCGGGTATTTGCTAGTAATTTATATGGGGAAAGAAAATAGCCTTTGCGGATACGACTTCAGCTAATATACCAATGTATTACTAGAAATTCTTCATATACTCAATCACCCTAATATGCATATACCTATACATAAATATATCTATAAATGTTGACGCTGAAGAACTCAAAAGTACAAACATTGACGTAGCAAGATCGTTAAGAGGTAACTTAGCTGTGTAGACGTTGCAGCTAGAACAGTTAGAAACGGAGACATAAAATAGTCAGACGGCAGACCGACATTAACACTCATATTCTTAGCAGCAGGTTGGTTGCATGCGCAAACAATGCGTTCAACAGGAATCCTGTTTTTGTGGTTATTCCATAATTTCAGCTTGACGCTGAAGTGCTACGCAAAATCTTAGCCATTAGTGCATTACTAACAAGAAAGGAAATAATAATCCAGCGCCCAAGATGGGAATGTGGTGCAATTATTGTAAATTGGCGAGTACATTTCCCTCCACTAAGCCAATATACACATACAAATTTGATATTTTGCTATTTAGAGTTCTTTCGTTTACTTCATAGCGTGTTGCGTATACGCCACGACGCCCGCATTGTAAATGTATGAAATTGCAACAGCTATCAATTGTTACTGCACTGATTGCTACATGATGATAATAAGATTCTGAAAGCAAATGGTGCTGATAAATGCAAATGGCAAATGCAAACTGGGGAATCTGCGCGCGCGTCATTTGCACAAAATTTCTTTTTGAATGAGGTTTTTTTGTTTTTGGGTTGTAAATTTTCGTAAATCGACATTACAGTTTGGCGAGTAAATTTGCACAGTTGAGTTTGATTTCGCGGAGAATAAAAGTTAAGTAAAGTGAAAGCTTAATATTTGTGCATGTATGTAGTCACAACATTACACTGCGTGTGCTGCAATAAAATATAGAATGAGAGGTCCTCCTTGGCTGGATATACCATGAAAAAGGCTTCTTATAAAACGTATCCCACAAATTCGTGGAGTAGTACAGTAAAGGTAATAACTGGAGGAACCAAAAATATGTTTCACAGGCATTAATTTGAGCGGAATGTTGCTGCCGTTCGGCAGTGCGCGAATTTGAATATCTTGGCATATAACACCAAAATAAATATGGTAGAGAAACATGTCGCCGCCGTCTCGGCGCTCAGACTCAAAAGTATGGCGCTATCGGTGGTTTAGTCACGCAACTATTTTGCACTCACTGAATAGTCACAGACAAGAAATAGACTACTCTACTCCTAGACTCTCCTTCGAAAGGCTCTTCAAGACGAGTATACCGTCAAGAAAGGAGTGGCAGATACTAGGGCAATGGAGAAAGGGGGAATGAAATTTTTATACAGATGGTTCCAAGCTGGACGATAAAGTTGGCGCGTCTGCAGCGTCTATCAGGCAGAGGTTCTAGATATAAAATAAATGGCTACATATCTAAATACGCATGCCGTAACGAAAACGGCTATAAATATACTCTCGGATAGCCAAGCTGTCATCAAATCAATGAATGTTGTTATATTCAGATCGAAGGTTGCACAGAAATGCCGTGCAGCCCTCTATGATATTAGTGTAGTATTCTAGGTCAGCCTTATTTGGGTCCCGGGGCACAGAGACATTGAGGAAAACTGTAAAGCTGATGAGCTAGCCAGAAAAGGTACAGCAGTACCTGCTCAGCGATAAAAATACCATTGGAATACCCATGACCACAAAGAATACCCACATGAAGTCCCCAAGAGGCCAATAGGTCATGGAGAGATGAACATACAGTTGTAAATAAACTGCAAATAAACAGGAAAGGGACAAAGGAGTTGCTTAGTCTCTCAAGAGACAATATCTCGAAGGTCGTGACTTGTTTAATCGGTCATTGGCTATTTGGCAGGTACTCCTCAAGACTAGGAGTTTTCTCCCATGAATATTGCAGAAGTTGTAGAGATGAGGAAGAGGAAAAAACAGTTGAGCACTTCCTTTTCAATTGTTCAGCCTTAGCTAAAATCAGAGCAGGGTTTATAGGTAAATACTTTTTCAATTCTCTTACACAACTGTCTAGCGTGGGGATGACACCAATCCTGCGTTTCATAAGAGCCACAAAATGGTTCCACGAAGGAAGGTAAATGGGGTTCCCGTGCGCACAGTGGTATCACAACGGACCTGTAAGGTCTAAGTGAGTTGGTCGTGCAGACCGACTACCACCATAACGTAACCTAACCTAACACCAAAAAATTTTCTCTTATAGTAGTCGCCCCTCGGCAGGCAACGCCAAAGCTCCATGTGCATTTCTGCCGTGAAATAAAAATAAATAAATAATTCGCACATATACTTCTGTTAGGTGTTTGGCCGAGCTCCTATATCTATTTGTGGTCTGCGTCTGGATAATGTTTTGCCTTGAAATAAATCTTCATAAAAAACCATCTGCCATTCGGAATCGGCGTAAAGCTTAGAAATTGCCTCCTTTTGTAGAATAACATCAAAACCTACACCGCAAATCGGACCAAGTGAGGAGCGGGCTTTTTAAATAATTTTAAGCATACCAGGATTTCAGGAAAATTTTCTTGTCAGTTCTGTCTTTTCCAAACTGGATAGAGAAGCAAAGTGAATGGGTCTAGTGGTGAAGGAGGACAAAACAAAGTACCTCCTGCCAGCAAACAGAAATCGCGTATCGGCACCCACGTCATTGTTGACAGTTATGATTTCGAAGTTGTAAAGGACTTCGTATACTTAGGAACCAGCATTAACACCGATAGCAATGTCAGCCTTGAAATCCAACGTAGAATCTCTCTTGCCAACAAGTGCTACTTTGAACTAAGTAGGCAACTGAGCAGTGAAGTCCTCTCTCGACGAACAAAACTTACACTCTACAAGACTCTCATCATGCCCGTCCTAACGTATGGAGCAGAAGCGTGGACGATGACAACATCCGATGAAGCGACGTTTGGAGTGTTTGAGAGACAGATTCTGCGCAAGATTTTTGGACCTTTGCAAGTTGGCAATGGCGAATATCGCTGTGTTCATGGTGGACATTTAGATTATGTTGTTTTTCACGTATAATTGTTATGAGCTGGTTTGGGACACCTGAAAGAGTCTAAACTTTTGGATGCTTTATTTTAAAGCAGTATCTAAGCGCATCTTTTGCAATACCCCTTATTTATCGAACATTTTTCAAACAATCTTTTGTATATCTATCTTTCTTAAAAACTACATTAACTAGCTAAAATTTAACTAAAACTAAAAAATATATCAAAATATTTTTGTATAAAAAAGAAAGAAGTAAAATCTGAAATTTTTTGCCATGCGAATTTTTATATCTCCAACTGTATGTACCTGTATATCGAGTAAATAAATTGCAAACATTTGGTAGTAGTGCCCAAGTAAGTCCTGTCTTTTGTTATCGCACAAGTACATCGAACCGACAAATATTTAAATTTATTGACTGCATCTGTCCGAGCTTTAATCCTGTGCTGAGTTTGTCTAGCGAAGCAATGCATTTGTCTGAATGCCACACACCAGCTCAATACCTCGTCGCCTCTTTGCTAGTCGGAACTCGTGTACCTATTCATATATACACCCACACACCCACATACATACATATGCACGCAAAAACATGTACACTAGGCCGGGTCGATTTGTGGGGAGGCAAAAAAATCGCCCATTGCTCTGTGAAAATCATATTCTAGGGATCAAAATAAGAAACTTTGCCGAAGTAACCATACCTCTAAAACGAATTCTGATGTCCCCAATTTATGTCGAACTTTTTAGTTTTTTTTCTCATGTAAAGGCCAAAAATGGTGATATTTTGAAATGATTGTATAGGGAACCCCCCAGGGGAGTTCCAGGGAGTGTGCCACTGGCATGGGTGGATCGGCCATCCAAAGTTAGTGGGGGTCGGTCATACATTTGGACTCGATTGGAGCACTCTAAATAGGTCAAAGTGGGATTTTTCGTTCGACCCAAATTGGGGGATATCAGAATTCGTTTAAGAGGTATGGTTCCTTCGGCAAAGTTTCTTATTTTGATCCTTAGAATACGATTTTCACAGAGCAATGAGCGATTTTTAAATCGACCCGCCCTAATGTACACATATGCATTTATTACTAAAACTGTTGCAGTCCTGCAACGTTCAATGCCATTCTCATTTGTTCACAACAAATCAATTTTTGTAATTTATTTTTTGTTTCTCTAACCACAACCTGTGCTTTCATTCATTCATTCCCAGCCATGTACTGTTTGTAAATATGTATATGTATACATATATACCCAGTATGCCCTCTCATAGTGACTCGTACATGTGTATATGTTTGTATGTCTAAAGGTTTATTAGTCTGTTTTCTACAGAAATTCATTTGGTTGCCACAAGGCTTCTTATTTCCCTAACCCATTTCCGAACAATTTGTTGTTGACTTTTTAGCTGGCACATACGAGCACATATATATTTGTATGCCTCGTGTTTTTGTTCACAAGCACCTAGAGCAGTTTAGGTAATTCGGCTGCATTGGAAATGAATCATTCAAATGTGCTGCTCCTGTTCGTGCAACATGTTACAGGTTGTGCAGGAATACCCTAAAATTGTGTTTTTCTTTTGTTTTTATTTTTACTCTGACAGTTTTGTACACATTTCAAAGTCAATTATCCGGGGTGTACAAATGTAACGCAATCTGCTCCCGATACTAAATAGAAGTTTCTCGTTTATTTGTATTTGAATTATGTTTTTTGGTGAATCGGCTCATTTGGAGCGAAAAGTGAGGATGGAGTAAGTAGCTGAAGTGAGTCAAAAGAGGTAAGTTAAACAACTAAAAGGGAAGATTGTAAGATTTTTCTCACAAAACCCTTGAATAAGAATATACAGTGAAATTTTCAACCAGAAATTCCCAATATTATAGCTTCTATAGCCCATTAGCTAGATAGAGAGCGGCCCGCGCGCCCCTGTACCTCAAACTTTAAAGTCATTTATCACGAAACGACTCTTTTCAGCCGATTGGTCTAAAATTTTAATATGCTGTTTACAATATCAATGGTTATCACTGCAAGAATCATAATATTATTTCAATTATTTTGTATTTTTTTTATTAAAAAATTGAAAAAAGCCCGATATTTATAGTGTCAAATTCATAACCGCGCCATTTTGTCAAATTTGTTTTTTTTTTATCCTAGTAAGGTACATAGCTACAGTCATACAGATTAATATTTTTTTTGGTTTTTTTGTTTCAGATGGACAACACCGTCCAGGTCTAATTTTTCGTGAGGGTAAACTTCAGCGCCATTTTCAAAATTATTAAAATAAAAAAAAAAATAATTCTTTTTTCAGTTTTGTATGTAAAAGAAGTTAATTAAAAAGCCCAACAAGCTTAATTAGTAATTAGTTTTAATTTTTTTTATTGTAACAACACAAAAACCTAAAAATACCTTAAATTTTCGAGCCTGTTGATTAGGACTTACTCAAGCAGATTCAGACGGAGGTTCCGGCAAGCGAGTCCTCTGCCTTTGAATGTCTAAGGAGAATGATATATGGTAGCATCCGTCGCATGCTATCTGATAGTTAGACTACTGTAAAGGCCTTAGTGATTACGATATCTAGACCTGTCCACATCATCATTGCTCGGTCATCGACCCGGCCGGGGTCTTGGCTTACTGCAACATTAGTCTCCAGTTCGACTTATCTCTCGCTTGAGTTCTCCAATAACGCATCCAAATAGCTGAGCATGCCGATCGAAGTATCGCTCTTCCTTTGCCTCTATTTCTTGTGCACGTACCCAATAGTCTAGATCTCTAGACGTCTAAAATCTTTGAGAAAAAAAGGTCAACTTTGTGGTGCGTTTCACTGCATAAACCCAATGACTGATGCTCTCTTATAACAACATTTACGTGGCTTAAAGCTTCTTTACTTAATATCTAATGATTTTACTCCAACACTATTAAGACGAAGAACATTGAGATGGAAGAAATCTCAGTTTCCCTCCCACTGGCTCAAGTCACAGCAAAAAGGACAAGCAATGGAATGCATAGCTCCATTTCGGTGAGTCTCTGAGCGTTTTCTGGAACTCAAAGAGTAATTTAAAAATCTTACACTTAATCACCTTTAACTAACATCCTTTTTTTTAATAACATGGTTAGTTATATAGGGTGATCTATTTAGACGTTTCGGATTTTAAATTGAAACAAAACAACGAAACTTCAAACTGCTTGGGTAATCTCTATTATTTTTGTGTAGAACCATTCATGACATTTATTTTTTTAAATAATCCCTTTCAAATGTTGTTCGCAACTGCGCCGAAATTCGGCCATCCGTAAATACTAACTTTGAATGACTCGCTCTGCAAAACCTACAGATGAGTTATTCTTTTGTCACTAGTGTCTAAGATCCTGTCCAGCGTGCTGTTAAATTGCATTAACACCACTATAGACAACCCCCTGGGAAAACAGCAAGCAGGTTTTGGAAGTAAGCGTTCCTGTGTAGATCAAATTAACACCCTACGTCTCATTGTGGAGCAAGTGCAAGAGTGGTAGACAACTCTCCAACTAACCTTTGTAGATTACAGTACAGCTTTAGATTTCATTTCTCGTAATAGTACATGGGACGCGTTACACGCTGGAAGGATCCCGGCGAAACTAATATTTCTCGTACATGCGCACTACAACAACTTTAAGTGCAGGATTGTGCAGAAGGGTAATATGTCGGAAAGCATTCCCAACAGTGCTGGGGTACGCAAAGCTACCTGCTATCTCCTTTTTTATTTTTAATTGTTATTGATGATGTACCAAATAGCTGTATTCAGGGGAAAAGAAGAGTTATTTATTGGAACTTCTATGAACATCTCGAAGACCTTGCCTACGCTAATGATATATGCCTTCTCTCCGTCAAACACATCGACATGCAGAACAAAATTGACGATCTTTCATTAACCTCATTGAATGCATAGCTAAAAATCAATTACGAGAAAACGAAAGCCATGAAAATTCGATTCACTAGCAGCCTCCCGTCCCTCTTAAATGGTGATCAAATTGAGAACGTTGACACCTTTACCTACATTGCCGCTAAAGACAGTGCGAAACTAGACCTTATCGCCACAATAAGTAAAGCTTATGCATAGTTCCGAGCTATCTGGTCTTCGAGCATCCTCAGCGTACATACAAAACTACGGATCCTTAAGGCAAATGTATGTACTATCAGTACTCTTTTATGGATCGGAAAGCTGGCTCACAAATAATTGAATCGAAAACAAAATCCAAAGCTATGTGAACAGATGCTTATGCAGGATATTGAAGATCTGGTGGCCCAAAGTCATAAGTAACGACGATCTATACGAGATCACATGATAAAACTGCGAAAGTAGAGGTGGATTCGGCATACGCTTCGCAAGGACGCAAATAAAATCTGTCGTCAAGCACTGGATTGGAATCCACAAGCTGCTCGCAAGGTTGGTCGTCCAAAAATATCTTGGATGAAAACTGTCCAGAAGGAAGTTGAAAGCTCAGGAAAAATTTGGAACGAAATCAAGAAATTACAAAATTTCACATTTTGGGTACGAATAACCACTAAATTTATTGCGAAATGCAAAAGGTTGGAAGCACTACACAACTATGTCTGTCATGCGCCGTAAAGCTTTAAATTTGTCACGATTTTTAATTGGTTGTAGGTGCTTAACTATCTGAAAAAGGACATACTTTCGATAGTTTTTGTGGGTAGTTTTTAATTATCCTGCAAGCTTCCTTTATCCTGAGAACTTCTGCTTGAAAAATACTTTTCCAATTCCCCAGACGAAAAAACTAGGAAGTTTCGAGGACTTTCTAATATACACTGACGCCGCAATCCATCTTGGATCTTTTGTATTCTCTTTGACTACTGAATTCGAGCCACATTTCTGTGGCGTGAGGAAATTAACTTTAAGCTGTATTATAGTATATCTTTAGTAAAGTCCGATGAGTTGTTAGTACGTCTTCGGCTGCCTAAGACAACATCATTATTACATGACAGAACCTCGTAGCATTCCCAAAAACCATTTTTTTTATTCTGAAGTCCACATACTATAATATGACCTATTTCTAAGTATGAGATTTTCATTTTCTGTAGCCTTCAGCTCAAATAAGCCGAAATATTTGTAATGCACGTGTCACCAGGAAAATTGTCAGTTCCAGTAATATGGAGTATCAATCGCAAGCTGCTGTCATTTTTCGGAAATGCTGGATAAATAATACGGATTACAACACCAGTATCTGCAAATATGACATTCAGTGTTAGCGCACAAATATAATAGAATGCGAGTAACAAGTAAAATACACACGCAGGTGTACCTACGCACATATGCACACAAAATAAATGTCTGCTTTAGGGACCCAATGCAACGCACGTCCCTTCTTGGCGAAAAACGTATGCAAAGCAAAGTAATGCGAAAAATGGCATAAAATGGCAGGTATTCCATTTGGAATGAATGGCATGGCGACAGAACAAAAACTATTTCAACTAGAATATTATTATAAAGAATTGCAGCCGTATATGTGCGACTATACTCGACTATGCTCGTACATACATGAAATTACTTGGCCAAGATTTCGGGCACTGAATTCTGCTACCGTCTGCTTGCTACACATACATATGTATATATGCGTGTATGCACATCATGCCTATAGCATCAATATAAGGCACTCACACATACACACATCTATTTCGCATGCACCGCTGTGCACACATGCAGAAATTGACAAGATGAAGCTGCCCTATAAACAATTTCAAGGAGCATTAGGTGTTATTGCTTGTTTGCAGTCCCGTATGAAATCCTGTCTACGATGTGTGTGTGTGCGTGTGTGAGTGGAAGCATATACCCGACAGTGATATTGTGTTCGCATACTTCAGAAGTTGATGATATTTGTCCTTTTAGAATTTTCCTTAAGCGCTTTGAAGCATTTGACAGGCATTATCTGGTTGGTAGCGCTAATAATTGTCAAGTAGAGGATTTTGTTTCTTCTTTTTTAATAATTTCACAGCGTACTGAATATGATGCAGCTAAACAATTTTAAATCAAAATAATAAAGAAGTTTAAAATAAATTTTGGAATAAGTATATACAATTGAAGAATATATAGCCATATTGATACAAAGCACCTGAGTCGCCACATGAGTCTGAGAGTAACAATCCGCCGCAGTGCTCTATATCTGAGCATTAGCCGCATGAGCCTGAGTAGAATTTCTGCAAGAAGGCATTGACTTATCGCTTCTTCGAAACAGCTCAAAAACTACTCCCCCGATTTTAAAATTGTTTACATGGTTAGAAAGTCGATGGATATATATATACATAATTGGCGCGTATACCCTTTTTTGTGTGTTTGGCCGAGCTCCTCCCCCTATTTGTGGCGTGCGTCTTGATGCTGTTCTACAAATGGAGGGACCTAAAGTTTCAAACCACCTCCGAACGGCAGATATTTTTATGAGGAGCTTTTTCATGGCAGAAACACACTCAGAGGTTTGCCATTGCCTGCCGAGGGGCGACCGCTATTAGAAAAATCTTTTTCTTCATTTTGGTCTATCACCGAGATTCGAACCGACGTTCTCTCTGTGAATTGCAAATGGTAGTCACGCACCAACCCATTCGGCTACGGCGGACGCTTCGATGGGTAGCATCACTTATTATAGCATGATGTTGCCACCTGTTGGTATTAAAAATTTATACAAAAAATATATATGAGTATTATAGTATGGGTACCGAGGCAAATATGAAAAAGAAATTTATTCCAAAATTAATTATTTGATAGCGTTGCCATCTGAATTTCATTGCGAATATAGAAACTTGTCACAAATTTTACTTAAATAATGAGGCATAGGTATAAAATGAAAGGTGCTGTATGCAGCAGGAATCTGCGTAAACCCCCATTTAGTTTAAGTTATTCCTACAGGCATTCCTTATAAAATAACAGTAGAAACATCCGATTTCTGTAACCGTACCAAAAATTAGCATGTACATACATATAATATTGTAATCATATTTGTTTTTCTATCTGTATTTTTCGTTAAGCTAACAGTGCCTGCTTTGCAGATTTGATACTATAAATAAGGTTGCGAAAATACATTGCACCCTCTTCTACTTGGTGCGTGAACAAATCCACACATTGTTTTTCACTCGGAAAAAATAATTAACAGGATTAAGAAAATACTTAATTCCTCATAACAGGTGCCTTAATAAACAAAAATTTTAATTGGTGTTGCCACCAAGTTTTTGGGAAGTTACGAAATTATTATAAAATCATAATTCAAAAAAAAAAAAAAAAAAAAAATTAAGACTAAAAATTTAGGTCAGGTAAAGCAATATTTACATGAGGATTTATATTGATAAACATGCAAATGTAATTACAGTGGATCAGGAGCAATATATTGAGCAATTGATTAAAAAGTTTAACATGTCTGAATGTAATACAGTTAGTACTCCGATGGAGACTAAATTAAATATTGAGAAATCTGATATTTGTGAAGATCATTTGCCATATCAAAAACTTATAGGTAGTTTGATGTATGTGGCAGTTTTAACACGACCAGACATTGCCTATTCTGTCAGTTACCTCAGTCAATTTAATAATTGTTATTCACATGTTCACTGGAATTATGCTAAGAGAATTTTAGAACATTTGTTAAGAACAAAGTATTATTGTTTAAGATACTCTAAAGAGAGAACAGAACTAGAGGGGTATGCAGATGCAGAATGGGCTAGTGATAGCATTGATAGACGTTCTTATACTGTCATCTAAATCTAAAATTTACTAAATCTGGATCTGCCATCTCTTGGGAGAGCAAAAAGCAAAGGACTGTTGCTCTCAGTAGCTGTTAAGCTGAGCATATGAAGAATATGAATTAACAGGTTGTTTCAACAAGATAATATTGTATAATGATAGCCAAAGTGCATTAAAACTGGCAAATAACCACCAATCTCAGATCAAAACATATTGATGTAAGGTATAATTTTATCAGAGATGTAATTAATAGCGGTCTGGTTGAAACTAAATATTTGCCAACTGCTAACATGCCTGCAGACTTATTAACTAAGGGATTGTCAGAAATAAAAACTATAAATTTTTGCTAATTATTGGTATTGTTCCTTATTAATTTTTTTTTTTAAGTTTTTGATCCAAGGCTTCAATTAAAATATCAGTTTCTGACTTATCGTTTGAAAATATTATGAAATCATCAACATAAATTCCTACAAATGTTTTCTTACCATTACTATGATTTTTTATAAACACACAAGGTTCTAATTTATAAAAAAAAATTATAAAAATTGAATAAATGTATAGTAATGCTAAGCAGTACAATTTTTTTTTGTTTGGCGTTGCTATCTAATGTAAATTAATAGAAAAATTTAATTAGAGGTTGAGATATGGCTGTCAAATAAAATGTGTTCACATGAATGAACAAAGTTTCAATCAAAATTATTTACTTGTGGTATTGCCACCTAACCCTGATTTAATTAACAGCAAAAATTAATTATAGGTGAGTTAGGTATCTATTAATTTAAATAAAGGTGTTTAAATAAGCTTTAATAAAAAAAATGTACCACTTATTTTTTTGGGAAATTAAGACTGATAATTCCAAAAAAATAAAATTTAAAAAAGTAAAAAAAATACATAGTGATTTTAAGTAAAAATTGCTTTAACCCAATAATTTTTATTAAAGGAGTTGCCATCGAATTTAAATGAATAATAGAATTTGATTTTACGTGGGGATACGGGTACCAAAACAATTGTGTTCAAAATAATGAACAAAGCTTCAATCAAAATTATTTACTTGTGGTGTTGCCACATAACTCTGACTTAAATTAACAGAAAATTAAATTATAGGTGTTAAATAAGGTGTTTAAATAAGGTGTTTAAATAAGCTTTAATAAAAAAAAATTATTGGTGTTGCCTTTTATTTTTTTGGGAAATTAAGATTGATAATTGCAGAAAAATAAAACGTAGAAAAATACATAGTGATTTTAAGTAAAGGAAGCTTTAACCCAATAATTTTTATAAAAGGAGTTGCCATCTTAATTATATGAACAACAGAATTTCATTTTACGTGGTGCTACCAAAGAAATTGTGTTCAAAAGAATGAACAAAACTTTAATCAAAATTATTTACTTGTGGTGTTGCCACCTAACTCTGATTTAAATTAATAGCAAAATTTACTTAGAGGCTAGTTAAGTGGTATTAAATCAACGGTGTTGAAACAAGTTTAAATATTTTTTTTTAATTGGTGTTGCTACAAATTTTTTTTGAAAAGTTTAGAAATTGATTAGAAAACCGTAATTGAAAAAAAAAAACATAAATATAAAAATATATAGTAATACTAATCAAAGATACCCTCAATCCAATAATTTTTTTGAACAGACGATGCCATCTAATTTAAATTAATAGCCAAATTTAATTACAGGTTAGAATATGGGAATGAAATAAAATGTGTTCAAAAGAATGAAGAAAACTTTAATTTAAATTATTTGCTTATGGAGTTTCTACCTAACTCTTAAGGCGTAAATGGTAAATAAAAGTGCAGCTGAATTAAGTATTAACGTGTGACAATTATGCAAATTACGATTGCAAGCATTTTAATAGTAAAGTATTTTTGTATGGCTTTTTTACTAATTAAAAAAATAATGGATTTGCCTTAGAATATATTTTTGAAATAAAAAAAATGTGAACTCAAACAGATATTGCCACATGGATTTTCCGTGGCTAATGTCATTCGTAGGTTTACCACATGGCCAACCGACGGTGATTAGACATATTTTTCCATCATGTGATGTTTCATATCCAACCGAATGGTAGTCACGCACATAACTCAATCAAATACCGCTCCGTCAGTTTACATTGCATTAAATGCATGTAAGTGGCAAAAGCATAGCACAGTGACAGCTGGAGCTGTTGAGAGTTGTAAACGTCCAAAAAAACAAAAGGAAGAAAAAAAAAACAAAAAAGAAAACCTTCCAAAATTTGAAAATATGATAAAAACTAAAAAACTATTTTTGGAATCATCTTTTACACATCAAGAGGAATTAAGAAGGAGATTAAATAAAGTCGATTTTAATATATTTTATACGAAATTTATTGTAGTCATGAAGCCCTGGTTAATATGTACAATAAATATTTGGAAGTACTATAATTATTTATAATTAGTAGCTAAAGCACTGGAAGCTGTGGCTTTTAGCTATGCATTACATTAGTCTGTATATCTATATGATATTGGTAGTTGTTATAATAGGTTATATATATGTACATATGTTAATTTTTAAGGTAATGGAGAAAAAAAGCAATAAGATTATAAATTAAGAAGGAAAACATGGAAAATAAATATTTATCAGGCAATTATTTTACTGACTAGAATAGAATTCCAAATCTCATCTAAACAACTGTCATATGTCTTGCGATGAAAATTCTAAAGTTTGTGGTTTTGGAAGATGATGGTTATGATTTGACTTAATCCGTGCATAGATCCAAAAGGTGTGAAGTTGTAAAGTCGATAGATCCACAAATTGACCCCCTTAGAGGAGAGGAATGGGTGGTTAACGTATGGCCAATTCTAAAGCGAACAAAAATCTTGATTTTGCGACACGCTAAAAGCGACGAATATGACTGTTTGGTGTTCCAAGGGCTAGAGTTCCTGTAATGATGTTGATAGCTAAACTAATTCAATTTCAATTTCAATTCAATTTATTTGAGTTGTTTTGTATATAGAAAGACCGAGTCTTGTGGTAGTACATCTTGTTATAATTCTAGAATACGAGGATAATATACATAAAAATGCTACTTAATTTAAAAACTATTTTAACTATTAAACTTATAGACTAAAACTTAGAATACTAAGTGAGAACAAGAGAAAGATGGTGAGAATGGGAGAAGGGAAGGGGAATTAAAGGTTAGAAGTAGTTAGAAACTGCAGTTTTAAAACACCTTGCTTGTTTTATAAGCTTTATTGTAGTTGGTATAGAATTCCATAGTTTTATGGCACTAACAAAGAACATGCGTTCTGAATCCAAGTAAGTGTAAGTCGGAACAATCAGATTCAATGTTCGGGTGCACTGGCATTGTGTAATGTTTTTATACAGATACAATGGTTTCTGTGTGTATATTAATTTATGCAGGAACAAAAGAGAGCGTTTTTTGAATCGGTTTTGAGTAGATAGATATATGGTCATATATCCTTTTTTCAAACACGAAATGCGCTGCATTATTTAAAGCAATTTGCAATTTATATTTCGAATTACTATCAAGCCTGCAATATACTAATTCAGCGTATGATACATGAGGAACAATGAGTGATCTAACAAGTTTTAGTTTAATTTGCCATGGGAGTAAGTAGGCAGTACAATATAGCTTTCTAAGAATATTATATACCTTGCTTACAACAAAGTTTATATGGTCAACGCATGATAATCTTGAATTTATTCTGAAACCCAGGTTAGTTACTATGTCAACAAAGTTAATATTTACTTCATTAAGTAATATTCGCGGCAAAGAGCTAAGGTCATACTTTGAATGAGAAATAGCAATAGCCGTCGTCTTTGACTTATTTAATTTCAAGTTCAAGAGGTCTCCATTAAGCCTTGCTATCAAATCTTCAATAAGACCTATTGGCCTTGACAGTTAGATCTGGGTGTCATCAGCATAGAGATGAATCGACGAATTTTGGCAACACTCAACAATATTATTAATAAAAATGCAAAATAAAACAATTGTCACGAAAAATTTAAAGCATATTCTGTTTTGCTCGCTTCTTAACATCTTGATTGTTGAAATAACTAAAAAAATTTAATGACAATTTACCACCTATCTTTGCCGCCTGATCTGCATACTCGTCTCCTGAGATTCTAACATGCCCATCTACATAGTTTTCATCGATTGTGTTGATAGAGAGTGTCACGTGTTTTCGAAATTATACTTATTCGAGTATATGATATTTTGGACCTATTAAAAAGCGCTTCGATCGTCATATTTCATATCAGTGCATATAACAATGTTTCATTGGTCTTTGCAGTCAAATAATCCTGCTTCTAGCAATAGACTTTATTAGGCTGTAAAAAATGAACAGTAGCTAGGCAGAGCTCCGACGATAATAATTTGGCCGAGCTCCTCCTCCTATTTGTGGTGTGCGTCTTGATGTTGTTGCATAAATGGAGGAACCTACAGTTTTATGTCAGCTCCGAACGGCAGATATTTTTTATGAGGAGGTTTTTCATGGCAAAAATATACCCGTAGGTTTTCCATTGCTTGGCGAGAGGCGACCGCTACTAGAAAAAACTACGTTCTCTCTGAATTCCGAATGGTAGTCACGCACCAACCCCTTCGGTTATGACGGCCAACGATAATACAATAATTGCACTGGTTTTTTTTTGTTATAACAGAAGAAGTGGTGTCATCGTGTAAAAATAAATTCAAAGTAATTTTCAGCTGCTCGATTGCTTTGTTGATTGAGCTGGTAGACTGTTTCGAATGTTTAAGAAGATCATTAACGATCACAAGCACGCAAGAGGGTAAAGACTATTTTTTGATCATAGAGCAAGTTGGTGCTAAGGTCAAGAAAAAACAGTTGTATTTTTGGCCATCTTTGGAAAAGTTCGAAAAATCAATCTTTTGCCCTTAAAAACAAGAAGTTGTTTTCACCAAAGAGGAGTGATGAGTCTGAATCTGAGCAATACACACTTTCCATCAGACCACAATTAAAAAAAAAGTGGATTGAAACCATCAAAAATTGCGTTTTCAAACATTTTCAGTTTTCAAAAATTTTTAAAACCTAATTCTGACGTTCTGAAAACCCCCTAGCAAATATTTATAAAGCTTGAACCGAATAACGTTTTTTCAAACAACATTCAAATTATTTGAAAAATGGTTGGTTTTGGCTGATACCAAGCTGAAAAATTCCGTTATAATATCCCTAAATATAGTTCGGTTAAATGGTTGCTCGGTCGAATGGTTGCTCAAGTGGGTTCCTTGAATTTAAAATCGACCGGTGTTTCCGTTACCGAGGAAACGAGAGTGGAAAGAACAGGACAGAGAGAAGAAGGTAGCAGAGGATTGCGACGGAACGGTGATTGAAATTACAACTGTAATAACTACTTAACAATAGTGTCTTACTGCCAGAAGTCTTAGCCATAAAGTGGGTAACTGTGTACCTTAACGCACATGCCGTAGCAAAAACTACGATGAATATCTTCCCGGACAGCGAGGCGGCCATTGAGTCAATGGAGATAGTTATACTAAGATGAAAGATTGCTTAGGAATGCCTGGCAGGTCTAGATGATATTATTTCAGCTTACGAGAAGAGGCTGAGATGATTTCATCCGATCCTCCAGAAAGCTACCACAAAGAGTACTCGAAACAATGTCGAGAGTTAGAACTTACATACCTCGCCGAAAATGACTGGCAAGGACACCCACAAAATTCAAGAGCTGAAGCTTTGTTGACCTTAGAATCGCACTCGAGCGTCTTCGACTTAAACGTGGCCATCTTGAAAAGTTTTTACAGAATCGTCGCTGAGTTGAGGCGAAGCCCACCTTATCTGGACCCTTTTCTGCCTCGCTCAGCAGTTTTCGGCAATGTCTCTGACATCAGGCACCCAATTGAGCGTATTATTAAAGAAATGCGATCGAAAGAGAAGCAAGGCATTTTCTTACCAGTTTCGAGCAAACCATCAATGAGCCTAGAACCCTAATTGCCGCTGGTATGTCGGAGTAGATATTTATCTGCCTGACCGTTATCTTCAAGTGAGCAGCCAATCAACTGCTTCGTTGATTACAACTATCTCTGCTTGGAATATATTCCAGTGGTCCAATTGCCTGAATTTGAGCGTGATTGAGAGCTCCTCCACCACCCAATCCTTGCATTTAACTTCGAGCCAGCCGTGAACTGCTTTTTCAGGCCCTATCTCCAAATACTACACCAGTGGAGAATGCCCTGCTTGGATCAGCGAGGGTATACATGGATGAGTTATCAGGGTGATGAACTCAAAATTTCTCACAAGAGAACGGTAGTGAAAGTGATTTTTAGGATCATTACATATTAACCTGAAATTACAAAAAAGTTAAAAATATCGGTTTCAATATAACGAGTTTTTTTATATGAGTGGATTCGTTTGGAAATTATTACTCAGTGGTTTTAAAAACTGAAATATGAAATTAAATAAAAAAAAAAAAATCAGATTGTCAGACCCACTTTTTACTACAAATTATATGAGAAGAGTTGCAATGTTAGTAAGTTCTTGTTTAGGTTGCGATTTTCCGACAAGGCTCATACGATAACATGAAATGCAACTCCGTAATACTTCTCTATTGAAATGTTTACATAAACTAAAAATAACTCAAATTATCTAATTTATTTATATTCGGACGCAACAATTTCGATATACAGAAAAGCGAAAAGTTGCCACGCTCTATAGTCTAAGAAATACATATTTTTTGTGGTTTATGTCTACAATAAAAATCAACAAATGCATTCGTTTGTGCGTAGATATAGTTGATATATATGCATATATATCGATCGCCTTGCATAAGTGCAGTGAAAAGTTTACGCAAATAACTCCTGGACCTATTCAACTTGGATGTGTAGAATATTTATTATGCCTGCTTGCCAAAACCCACATATACATGCATACATGATCTAATATCCTTACAGAGAAAGCCTGAAAAAGAAGTGAAAGAATTTATCGTCTCAGAACTAGTACGATTTTGCTGAATTGCCAACCACTACTCATCTCGTGATAGCATCAATGCAGAAAAGTGAAAGCAAAAAATCGCAGTTTTCACGCGTGCTGAGATAAAACTGCGGTTATGTTAAGATACTAACACGAGTTGTGTTGTGTTGTTTTCTGAAAACGGCTTATAACTGAGGTCGAAATATCGACAAATAAATATAAGTTAGCTTACAAAAAAACTCGCCTTCACTAGCGCCACGGAACGGAGATGCCAAACAATGCAGCGGTGCCAAAGCCAATGCGTGTGGGTGGCAGATGGATGGCGAAGCTGAGTCGTACAATAGACAAATGGGCTCAAAGGTACTTCGGGGAAGTGGGCTATGTCATGACTCAGTTTCTCTCGGGCTGAATACTTCCGGAAATACCTATACCGCATGGGTAAGGTAAGCGACCCCAGGTGCAAAGAACATACGTTCTGTAGTTGCGACATGGCTCGTGGAAAGGGATGATCTGACCGAGCAGATTGGCGACATGGCGCCGAACAATGTGATCGGCAAGATGCTTGAAAGCGACAATAACTAAAATGTGGTTTAAAGATACGTTGAAGACGTATTACTGGGAAAAGAGATAGACCCCGGTAGTCCAGCAAAGCGAAACCTCACAGATAGAGATATAAAAAGGCGAGCCTATAGCATGAAGCTGAGTACAAGCATGGTGGACCCAGACGTGAGCAAATAGAACTGATTAATTTCATGGATGTCGTTCTGGTGTCTGCTGAAGTGATGCAGAGAGTTCTTCTCTGAAGGAAGTCTACCCAGATGAAGAGGAAGGATTGTTTTAGTCGCCTTACCACTCGACGCAGTAAACGACGGTCGCTGTAAGTGCGAAGGTATTTTGAACCCTATCACTCAACAAAAAAGAGGGGAAAAAAAGTCGTTAAAAATAAACATAAGATAATCATTTTCGAGTTCAGTTTGTCAGCCAACCCGTTCCTTGTAATACCATAATGTCAAGGCACACCTTAGTTGTGTTTTGTAATACTGTTGAGTTTTGTCTTACATTCACACACTAAGAGTAGCGTGGGTTTGCAAGGGCTCTTAGTGCAGCTTGACTGTCACTATAAATTGCAACACTACTACCCTGCCACACTTTTTCTCAATTAGCCAGTATGCTAGATCAACAAACTTCTGTCTTATAACGCAGAAGTACTTAGTGTCTTCGCTTAAGTACCGCCCAGATTCGCTACCATTCTTTGGACTTAACCATTGACCTCTATCTGGGATTAAAACGTCATACTTACATACATATTACTGGCATCAAGAACAGTGTGCACTGCTCCGACCGGTGGTGGAATATCTGACAGTGGCCAGTGCTTACTTCATTTCCCCAGACTCCGTTTGTCTTGAGTGTATACGCTGTCTTCATTGCTTCCTCCTGGATTTGGTGATGTAAAGGTTGCAAGTTCGGGATGACATTAAGGGCATTGCCAATTGTCGTACTCATATCACCTGTGATACCCAAACACACACTTCTCTCTTAACTGGTTGGGGGTTTTACTTAACCATAGTAGCCTTCCACCAGACCTCGGAGGAGTATGTGCTAATGGGTCTAATGAGGGTTACACTAGTTGTAGTTCTATCGTCGGCCTTAGACCCCATGTCTTGCCAAAGGTTCTTTTACACTGCCAGAATACTTCTAGTGTTCGAGAGACCTTCTGCTCGACGTGCGTCAACTTACAATCTATGATCAGTTGCAGTGTTACTTCTTTCAAGGTGAGTAGTAACAGGCCTTCCATATTGCGTTTCTTAGTAAACCTCACGAAGGTACCTTCTATAGGATTCACCGAAAGACTGTGCAATTCGCACCAATGTTCAATCTTGCTTAGAGCTACCCGCGTTTTATTGAAGGTAGCTTGTAGTAACCGTCTTGATATAAATAAACACCCATCGTCCGCAAAAGCTTGGATGTGTCCAATTTTCTGCCGATCATTAAGAAGGCAGTCCGCAATAAAGCACCAAAGTAGGGGAGAGAGTACACTGCCTTGTGGGCTGCCCTTCCTTCTTCCTTCTGAACCTCCACCTTTTTCCATCTGTGATACTCTGTCTCTTGGATAGCATCGAATGAATCCATCTGATAAAGATTTCTTTTACTCCATGCCGTCTGATAGAAGAGCTCCTTCACAAACACACCAACAGTGTATTCTCTTATGTTCCATGCCTACGCACTCGTGCAGAGCGGACTCACAAGATTTTCCACTTTGATAAGTGTTTGTCTGACATTGAGAGGATTGCGACTTAGAACCCTTGTCCTAATGTGACCATACGAAGGCCAGCAAGGAAAAGTTGTAAAAAATCAGTGCGATTTCTAAGACACTTCGAACTTGTACTTTATTGTGCCAAAATATAATTATAAGTTGTAAAATTTCATACCCGAAATTTTTATAAAAATTCTGATTATAAAGTTTGTAGTTTTGATACACACTTGGTGAATTTTTTTTTTGTTTTATACAAAATCCGAAATTTTAGCTGATATGGTATTTTCTTTGTACGAACAATATTTTTATACAAGAAAACAAACAAGAAAGAAAAAAAAATAAAATCAATAAATAGTCAAACCTTTGCCATACTCGTATGTTGCTGTGGTATAATTGCGAACGCAGCCGCATGTATTCACTGATGACAAAGAAAAGTCGGTTAAATATTTCAAAAGCAGAAATAGTTTACTGACTTCGTTTGTAAAGTCCAAGTCCTACACAGCCATTGTAAGGCCAATACTAACATATGCGGCACTAGTTTGGTGGCCTGCAACGGAAAAGAATTACAACAAAATACAAAGAACAGGACCGCTTAGCACCAGTCCTACGGAAGCGCTTAATGTACTAACACATCTATTACCATTAGACTTACACATGAAAACAATCGCTACTTGCAGCGCGGTAAGACTCAGAAACATAGGAAGGGGGACAACAAGATCGTACGGTCACAGTAAGATCTTCTTACAGGGACCCTCGCTGCTTAAAAATAGATCAGACTACACAGTCCCCGAACTTAACTTCAAGAAAGACTTTACGGTACGTTTTCCACCCAGAGCCGAATGGAGCAAAGGGAAGGTGATTGGAAGATATGATATCGATATCTATACCGAAGGTTCTAAGATGAACTGTGTTGTGGGAGCTGGCTTACATTCTGAGCCACTCAACCTATCTTAGTCAATTCGTCTTCCTGACTATGCCAGCGTGTTCCAGGTAGAACTGTTGGCGATCAGAGAAGCACGCAAATCACTAAAACTCTACAAGGAAGTTGGTGCAAGAGTAGCTATCTACTCAGACAGTCAAGCAGCTATAAAGGCCTTAGACTCCAACTCCATTTCAAGCAAACTGGTCTTACAGTGTAGAGAAGAGCTGGAAATGCTTAGTCATTGGCTTGAAATCACTCTGATATGGGTTCCCGGTCATAGGAACATTCGAGGTAATGAGATAGCGGATGAGCTAGCAAGAAAACGTTCGACACTAGACTTAGCAGAGGCGGTAGCAGTCTCCACCCCACTCAACACAATAAAAGCATCCATTGCTTCACACTTTCATGCTTTAGCCGAAAGAAGATGGAAGCAATTAACTACATATATGTATTACAACAAAAATACACATGGCCGTCGTACAAAATCCAAAGGACAAATCACCTGTTAGGATGCTCTCGACCAAACATCGCATCACTGCAACCCTTACAGGTCATTGGAAAGTAGGGGATCACACTGCCAGACTCAACCTCTCCTTCAATCCCATCTGCAGAAGCTGCCAAGCGGAAGAGGCGAATGAAAGTCTTTTCCATTATTCTTTGAGTATCCGAGGCTAGCTAGGGCAAGACTCCGCTCCTTCGGTAACCCTTTCCTACAGCAAATTAAGGAGATCTCAGACATCGAGGTAAAGGATTTGCTGTTATACTTGGACCTCACTAAATGGATTTGACCTAGAACATAAAAAAAAACATCATTATACGAGGACGGTGGTAGTAAAACGGAGCTGGTCGCTAATTATGAGTATTTCAGTGGAAATATTCAACCACTTCAACAACAACAACGATAACAAGAACAACAACAACAACAATAAGGTCCAAGTGAGATGAGAAAATGGGCCTTAGCACGAAAATAAAAAGCTAATTTACTCATTGAAAAGAATTGCAGCGGACATCGGGAATCGGGCTGTCAAAATAAAAACACTTTTATTCACATGAAATTGCACAGATTTGCGGTGAGGACAGTTTTCTTACTGTCGGTTATTTTTACGCCGGAAAAATATTTAGATTCATTTCTCCAAAGGCTTGAACACTCGTTATTACTTTTCTGATGTCTTGATGACAATTTCTTTGCTTACAAGCAACAGCAGGCAAATAACAAGCAAATTATAGTTATTCGATTTTCACAAGAAAGCCCACCAAAGATCAATAATTTTGAAAGAAGTTGTTTTTTGTAATTGTGAGCTTCAACGAGTTGCTTCACAAATATCGCAAACGAAAAGATTTCACTAAAAAACTTGTCTTATTGTAACTACAAAATGTTAGCTGAAAATCATCAGAATAGTGCTTTCCGTTCCCCGACGCAATTGTGTTTAACCGACGGCAGTGGATCAGCTGATCACCACCTGTCAACCCGCTAGCCGCTGTCTCACTGCAATTCTGTTTTGGCCTTAATTATTTATTTATTTCATGTCTTGGCACTCAAACAAACAGGCAATGGGTTTAACTTTAGCTCCGAATAATCAATAAAGGGATGCAGCGGCACCCTGTTAATGAAAAAAGAAAATAAATAAATAATTGGTGTCTACACTTCTGTTAGGTATTTGGCCGAGCTCCTCCTCCTATTTGCTGTGTGCGTCTTGATGTTTTTCCACAAATGGAGGAACTTACAGTTTTAAGACGTCTTGGAACGGCAAATGGTGTTTTATGAAGAGTGAAATACGCTCGTAGGTGTGCCATTGCCTGCCAAGCGGCGATCGCTATCAAAGAAAACTTTTTCATTTTGCCGTTCCAGGCACGGCGATTTGAACCTATGCCTCCGGAATGGTAGTCACGCCCCAACCCATTCGACTAGGACTGGTGGCTTCTTGGCGTTATGGCTAAGATCAAAGTGTAAGACCCAGTTAATAGTTACCACAAAACCGTCATGTGAAACTCTCCAATTGAAGATGGCGAGAGAAATGAAAAACTAAGTATTCACATTTCTAAATTCACCACTTGACGAAGCACATCCACGCTATCAGATTGCTGTGCCTGGCTATGAAAAATTTTAGGACTGGGTTTCGCCACACCACATTACTATATACACCCATCTTAATGCACTCACAATGGCATTCATTTCAAGGTATTATATACAAAAGTTCTTTGTGCACCAGAATGTAGCTTGAAGTAAGTGCATATGCATGTATGAGTGTGCGAGCGTAAGAGTAATGCAATCTATGGTTTGTTTGCTGGTTTGCGTGAGTTTGTATATTTTGGCTTTAAATGCCTGGCTTAATATTCCCACTTTTTCTCATTTATACTGCTTGCCAATGCAGGTCGTAAATGTAAATGTTGCTTTTAGTTGCAACAACAGTAACTGTGACAACAACTGCAACAACGCCGCCAATACTACTTGTACATGGAGCTACGCAAAAAGGCAAAAGCAATCAGAAATGGTGCGACGGTACGGCAATGCTTCTTCTTCTATGCCTACTCACATACATATACGCTGCATACATTTCACAGTATTGGGCGCACTTTGGCATTTTCGGCTTGTGGGTTTGGTTGCATGAAGTGCCATTTCATTGTTACGTACGCAATTTCTGACTATGTTGCAATTTTCTAAATGGGCAATAATTTCAGCTCTAATGCATTGAGACATTCGCATACGCATTCATACACGAATTTGTACTAACACCATCTGCTTCTTCTTTTTTGGGTTTCTGTTTTTTGTTTTTTTTTTGATGGTGGCTGTGGTCAAATGTCAACGTCTACTCTATTGTGTGGACGTACTTAGCATCAAAGCACTTGTGTGCCATAGTATTTACAAGTATAAACAGTGGAAGGCTAGTGAGCAGGCACATAATCGGGATCATTGCTTGCTATACGGCGTAATATTGAGCAGTAAAACTCTTCTAAGGGTTAAGGGCGCCTGCGGACATGGGCAAGCAATTGTGATTTTATGTTATTAGAAGCTGAGTGATGTAAATGGAAAATGGTAGTGCCTGACACACCTCTTACATGAATAACACACTCACACACACGCACACAGAATCAAACATTTGCCAAACAAACCTCGGCCAGTATTGCACGAGTTTATTCGCATACGCAAACAATTTCATTTGCACCACAATTTAAAATGCGTAACCATATTTTTGACCACTAGCACTCTTGCGCCAACTTGCAACTTGTGATCAACTTTGCCAACTTGAAGAACTAACTGTGGTACTTGTGCGACTTGACCGATGAACTTGCGTGACATTGCCCCTACTTTATTGCTATGCTGAGCATTTCTATTTTTCCGGTCAAACAGCAATCTTTGCGCAACTAACGAAAGTTTGTTGGTCGTGTCGCAGGCTGCGTGCGCGCGTGTTTGTGTGTGTTTGTGTGACACATTGCAACAAGCCAAACCGCATTTAGTTTTAGTTAAAATGCTGAATAATCAACTTGAGGTTTGTTAGTTACAGTGCATTTGAGGCGTATTAAGTTGACCGCATAGCCTGCTTGACTGTTGAATGGGCTGTGCTGCTCGCTACAATTGTCAGCTGTGGTCGGGCGGCGGCGGCGAGGCGAGTGATGGGTCGGTTGGCCAAGTGTGGCTTAACAAAAGCAATGAATCAAGTAAATTAAAGTCATAATTAACTAAGCGCTTTAGCTGGTGGCTGAGGCTTTAATAGTTTAGTAAAAACTTATTGAACCGCAGGCGTGTCATGTTTGGCTTGTTAACATCACTCATACGCCCCGACGCACAATCGTGCATTATTTCTAATTTAATTGTCAAAAGTTATTGAAATGTGTGATGGATAATTTCGCAATTGCAAAAAGATTTGATTGATTAATGACAGGCGAATGAATTTAGCAAATTTAGTGTGTGATTTTAGTAATTTTGTTTTTTTCTTCCAATATTTGCGCTTAATTCAATTAGTTTTGTTTGTTGGATGTAAATGGTTTGATTCCTTTTCCCTCTTATAGTGACAGATGCATGCTCATTGGCCTAAAATCTTTACATTTTACGCAATAGGACCACACTATCGGATAATTCCGTTTTCGATATAATACGCGGTGTAATTGATTCTTACTCCCGCAGAGGAGCCTTAGAAATTCTGAACTTTTTTCACTGCAATCTCGTTACTTCCTTTTGCTTTTGTACCGTCAAGAATGTAAGGAAGAAATAAATAAATTAGACAGGTTTTGAATTATAAATTTTTCTCGTATTTTTAATCAACTTGAAAAAATTTAAAGGTGTGCGCAGACTTTATGGAGTATGAGTAAATACCTTCGTGGTCTGTTCTTATTTCATATAAATACAAGGTAAAGTTCAAAATAAACAAGACTGAACTAAAATAGTAGAAACGACGAGTTTATTTATTCAAAATAGTCCCCTCTGGCCTCGGTACACTATTATGCGCGATCTAAAAGCTTTTCGAAAGAGCGTTTCAGGCCATTCACGGAAATGTTCTTCAGGATGTTTGTACAAACCTCCTTTCATAGCCAATTGCAATTTTCCGAATAGGTAGAAGTCACAGGGAGCCATATCAGGCGAATACGGTGAGTGATTGATTATCAAAATGCCATTTCTAGTCAAAAATTTTGTCACAAGAGTGGATCGATGAGATGGTGCATTATCATGCAATAAGCGCCAGCTTCCTCTTT
The DNA here is from genome assembly GCA_037575425.1 of Anastrepha fraterculus. NCBI lineage: Eukaryota > Metazoa > Arthropoda > Insecta > Diptera > Tephritidae > Anastrepha > Anastrepha fraterculus. Next base: position 97,670 of record JAYXIM010035102.1, on the reverse strand, counting down.
CGCGGTATTCAGGGCGAATTCGACGAATGCGATGAAACAAACGCTTCAAAACGCCAAGATAGAGAATTGCATTGACGGTTTAGCCCGTTGGCATGAACTCCTGGTGGACAATTCCCTTGTAATCGCAAAAATAAATGAGCTTTGGCTTGATTTTTGACTTCTCCAAACGCGATTTTTTCGGTGGTGGCTCATCTGGGGTCTTCCATTCGGCATTTTGACGCTTAGTTTCAGGTTCATTTTGCAAACTGCACGTTTCATCACGAGTTACAATGTTGTAAAGGAAATTCTCGTCTTTGCTCGCCTCTTTAATGAGGACTTTTGAATGTTGAATTCTGCGCCAGTTAACTAGTGCGGAATAAAACATGCACAGCTTTCGTAAGCCCAAATGATCAGTTAAAATGCGATAACTCGCTGTCTTGGAGATATTCTCCTCCGATTCCATGAATTGCAACAATGATTTCGGTTCTGTTCGATAAATTTACAAACAATTTCGATGGAGTTTTCGTTGATTACTGATTTTGGGCGGCCCGATGTTCATTGTCATTTATGTCCTCACATCCATCTCTGAAACGTGTAAACCTCTCATGAACTCTGGCGCGAGAGAGGCAATCATCGCCATAAACTTTTTTCATCAATTCAAATACATATTTTGGTAAACGTTTTACCGATTTTTAAACAAAATTTGATGTTAGCTCTATGTTCGAAACTCATTTTTGTATCGATGACACAAACATACTGACACTTTAGGCGCAATAACTTCACTTCCATTGAACCGAATGTCACCATGCTTTCACTGGACGTCAGCTAGGAATGTAAGTTCCAACACACTAACTGAAAAGATAGCTCCATCAAAAACATTTTTATGACGCTAATCTTGTATATTTTGAACTGTGCTGCGTTGTGTGTGTGTGTCACAGTTAATAATTTAGTTATACATCGCATTTGCTGGCAAACATCTTTCTTCAGAAATAATGAAATACTCTATTCCATTACAAATTTCAAAATTTTCATTCGGGGCATGTACTGAGTCCCTTAGGTTGGAGTTCAACCATTTTGAGTTTGTGACAGTATAAGTTATATATGCCCCTTTTTAAAAACAGCTGAAATCGATTGTATTTAATGTTGTTTAATTTCACTACTTGATTTTATAACAACCTTACAATTTTATTCATGGATGTGATAATTTTGAACCTTTCATGTCGTGCAGCTCTAGTACACACAATACACACATTGTACATACTCATTCACTATACTCGTATATGTATAGGCATATGAATGTGTTTGGTTGTGAATAAGCGGCTACTTTGAACTGTACAACATTCATATCTTCTATCTGCTACAGTTTATGCTCCTGATAAATAAATTTTTCGAAGGTGTTGAGGCAGTCTGTAACTTGAAAATTTGAATGGAATTGCATTAAATCGCAATGCAAATGCATGCAGATAAATCGATTGTTACCATATTGGAAGCATTCGTGTCAAAATTTTGGCCGATATACTTTTATACTGCAACACTCCATTGAAAGCAATAATACTTATACACATACATACTAACATATGCATACATACATATATTTAAATTGGAATATCAAATATAATATCGGAAAACTTGCATATTGAATACTGAGTGATGTGGCGGCTGGGAGACTACAAGCGGCGGAGTTATCAACAAAGTTATTTATTAAGTGCATGCGGATTTGTTTGTTGTTGGCTTCAATTGAATACGCACGTGTGTGTATGCGTATAGGAAAAATTCTGTTCAGTGACTGGTATTTAATAGAAGAAATCACACTATTGCATCTGCAATATCTGCATTGACTAGAATAGTACTAGTTGGGTAATTGCTTTATTTTTTTTTAGAAAATAAGCAAGTTTAAGACTCGTCTGTGGACTCACTAATTCCGCGCGATGATTACAGGACTGTGTATGTATAAGTAGGCGCAGGTGAATAAAATTATTTGTAAAACTATATATCAGTCAGTCAGACCAATGCTTCTCTATGGTACTCTGGTGTGGTGGATCGTGTCTAGAAAGTCTTCATACATTGCGCCTATGACAAAGGTTCAGCGACCAGCTGCTTTATGCATTATGGGGGCGCTAAGAACAACTCCAACGGCGGCCCTCGAATACATACTTCACCTACTACTAATAAATCTTTTTTGCAGAAAACGTCGCAGCGAAATCTGCAGGAAGACTGGAAAACCTAAACGTACGCCCACATAGGACCCATGGACAAGCTCTCCAGCTCAATAAATCAGAAAAATACAGTAAATATGGACTATATGGCTCCGGTCTTGCAAGGGTAAAAAAGGTTCAAGATTACTATCGAAAAAGAAGGAGTTTTCAAACGGAATACCTTTAACTTTTTTACGGACGATTCTCATTTTTTAGTGATATTCTTGGCTATATTCTTAGATTATAAATGTTTATATTTCTAATACTTCTTCTTTCATAGCGTTACAACGCGGGGTGCGTCAAAGCTTCCTTCAAAATGCTCCTCCAAAGTGGTCTATCTTGAGCTGTTGCTTCGTAGTTACGTATTCTCAGCTTCTTAAGATCGTGTTCCACTGCGTCTATCCAACGGTTCCTCGGTCTGCCTTTGGCCTTCTCGCCCATTCGCTTTCCTGTCAAGGCTTTCGTCACGGTACAGTCAACAGGCATACGGATCACATGACCTAGCCATCTTATGCGCTGCGCTTTAACAAAACGCACAGCTGTCTCGTTCTGAGTTAGATCGTACAGTTCCAAGTTCAATCGGATTCTATACATCTATCATCCATTCTTAATGGGCCAAATATCTTTCTTACAATTTTTCTTTCCATGTGAGTAATCTGAGCACAATCATCAACCTTAAGAGTCCATATCTCACAACCATATGTTAGGATTGGTCGAATAAGAGTCTTGTACATAGTGAACTTTGTAGCTTTAGACAAAAGTCGGGACTTGAACAAGTTAAGTTGGGCGTAATACGCTTTGTTGGTGGCGTTGATTCGATCCCTGACGGCGGAAGTTGAATCACCGCTACATGCGAACATAACTCCTAGGTACTTAAAATGCTGCACTGCTTTAAAAGTATAGGCTCCTATAGGGTGTGTTTTTTAGAGGTTAGGTTTTCAAGTTGGCACTACTTTTTTCGTAGATGGTCTTTTTGACAGCTGTCACTTGATTTATGCTCAGTTTGGTTTGCCATTTCATAGTGAACAGACTTACACCTGAACAACGTTTGCAAATTTTAGCTATTTACTGAATTTAGCGCCTGCGCACAAATGGTTGAATGGGTATCATTTTTAAAACATAATGGCAAACCCTTATCTTTATAATAAAGCTAAATTCTTGGCCATAGCATTTAATTATATACGTTTTATTTCATCTTGAAAACCTAACCTCTAAAAAAAACACCCTATACATAGAAATTTGGCATCTGTGCAGGCTGCCTAGATTTCAACAGATATTTGGTTTTACCCTCGTTCGCAATTTTGTTAATTTTTAAGAAAATTTCTTTTAAGTCATTCCTATTTCTTCAGAGAATAGCGATGCCATCTGCATAAGCACATATTTGGGTTGTTTTAGTCATCAAGGTACCACCTTTGTTGACTTCCCTTACGGCAAAGTGCAGCATCAAATTGAATATGTCTGTTGATAAGGCATCACCTTGTTTTACACCTGTTTCAATAGGGAACGACTCTGTGAGCTTCCCTTGAATGATCACTTTTGCTTGTGTATTTGTAAGCGTTGCGCTAACGAGCCTTCTTAGTTTGGCAGGTATTCCAAGAATAAGCAATATGTGCTGGATCTTATCTCTTTTAACACTGTCGAAGGCTTATTTGAAATCAATGAATAGGCAGTGAACATCTAGCCCGTATTTATAGTGTTTTTCAAACATTTGGCTAAGAACAAAACATTGGTCGATTGTAGACTTGCCTCTAAGAAATCCGCATTGGTAGTCTTCAATTATTCTTTCGGCATATTAGTTGATTGGTTCATAGAGAACATTTGTAAAGAGCTTGTAGGCTGGGTAAGGCATTGAGATACCACGATAATTATCGCATACTCTCTTATCACCTTGTTTGTGTACTACTGAAGATTATGCTTCCCAGCCAATCAGATGGTATGGATTCTTTTTCCCATACGTCTATTATTAAATGGTGGAGGCACTTATGTCACTCCTCACCACCTTCTTTCAGGAGTTCAGCCGCTATAGAATCTTCGCCGCTTGCCTTTCCATTTCGAAGCTTTTCAAAAGCCACTATAATTTCGTCAAATTCTGGTGGAGGGATGATGTTTTCAGCTGTAGCTATAGGCCCCCAAGGAGAATGCTCTTCTTGATGCTTATTATTTAGAAGATTGTCAAAATGTTGTCGCCATCTTTCTAAGATTTCTTGGTCAGTTTGTAATATATAAACATTTTCAGAAAAGCAAATATTTATTCTAGGCTGAAATACTGTCGTTTGATTTTTAATTTTCCGATAAAACTGAGCCGCGTTGCACTTTGCATTTAATTCTATTTCCTTAATTTTATTTTTGATGGACCCTTTTTTCTTTTTATTTATAACTTTTCTAGCTGCCGATCTCTTTGAAACATATTCCGCTCGCGCTCTGCGGCTGCCGCTCGTTATAAAGTTGCGCCAGCTTTCATTTTTGGTGTTAATAAGCATTTTACATTCATCATCAAACCATTCTTTTTTGGATTGTTTCGGTAAGTAGCCAAGCAAATCCTTGGCCGAGCTAGATATGCTCTTTGCTACCGCTTTCCATTCCTCTACATCATGTTTTCGACTAAGTTCATCCAATTGCCCACTCAACGTAGATTGGAAGCTGATTTTAATTTCTTTATCTGAATAAAGCTTTTCTAAATTATATTTTTCTCTCTTGAAGTTATTTTTAGACGCAACAACTGCCAAACGCTGCCTTAATGTAATATTTATCAAATAATAGTCAGAGTCGCAGCAAGCTCCTCGGATTTCTAATACTTCTAAATGTTAATATTTCTAAATGTAAATATTTCTAATACTTTTTAGTTTTCTAACACTGCTTTACTTGTGCGCTCTGCGTGCAAGATCGTATTGCAAAGACAAATAAATATTTAGTTGAACAAAAGCAGAGAAAATCAGCTGGAAATGATGCATTTCTATTGCCAACTGATGCTCTTAATAGACTCTATATAGTGCATTTTATTCTAACTTTTTTAAAGGCTATCATAAATGGGATGCAATTGTTTTTCTCTTCCAATTTTACTGTCTTAAAAAAATTGTCCAATCCTTTTGCAGTTTGGACCAATTTGTAATACAATTTTTTTCCTTTATTTGGAGCACTTCGCCATGTCACCGGGTCGAATTTTTGTAGTTAAAAAAAAGCTCGTGTTATGAATGACCTACTAATTGCACGGCCAAGGTAATTTATTTTCTTCACTGACCGTTGTAAATTTAAAATAGTTCTTAATATGCCATAACCCATGTACCTGTATTATAAAACCATCAACAGGGTTACCTTATCAAGACTTGAATAAGTAGAGTTTTAGCCTGAAAATAGGGTGTTTTTACCCATAGTGTATTGTGTTAACTAGTAGTTTAACCCTCCGTTGGGCACCCGGGTCTGGTCAGACTAGCTTTTCATATTTAACATATTTCTGAATTGAATTTAAGCTTTGTTTTTTCTGATTTGAGCTCTGTTTTTTTGTTTGTTACTTCGCCACATCTGTGATTAACATTTTTACCTCTACACGGACGTGTTTTCGATTTGTTGCAGTTGAAGTTGCATTTGCTACGAGGAGCTTGTATTAAATTTTGAGTTAAAAATTAAATGGGGCAAAAGCCTTAGAAATGTTAGGAAAATGTTTCGGTAATGATACTTCAAAGGCTTGAACGCTTCCAAAGACATCGTGAGTCCATCGAGTATGACGAAGCCAGTGGCAGACCATCGAAACCCAAAAACTGATGTAAACATTAATAAAGTAAAAGAAGAGGTGATCAATAACATCAAATTAACTATTAGAGAGCTGACAAAAGAGTTGAACGTTCCCTATGGATCCATTCAGGGCATTGTAGTTAATGATTGAGTTTTGCGCTGCATTCTTGTAAAGTTGGGGCCAAAGAATTTTAGGTCCCAAAAGCCTGAATTTCGGGCAAAAAAGGGACCGCTTAGCTATCACCAAGGCTGAATCCGACCCAACATTAATCAAATGCAAAGCGGGGATTAAGACACCACACAATCCAGACACCAGACCACTCACTCGACACTCGAGAGCTCCGATTGCACCAAAATAACGCACCGTCACACATCCGAATATTTTTGATCAAGAACTAAACAAATCACAACACCCAATATCCATCGAATTCACCTGGCTCTCTGCGATTTTTTTCTGTCAAAAAACCACTACGGGGAACGCGTTTCAACATCCAAAAGGAAGTAATGGAAACATCGACGACGGCTCTGATGACTATACCGAAATAGAGTTCCAGAAATGTTTCGAGATCTGAATCAAGCGCTGGCTTAAGTGCATTGCAGTGCGATAATCTCACTTTTGTGGAATAAATAACTTGAATTTTCTGAATATATTCCAGGAACTTTTTGATCAATGCGATATTTTCGTTGTAGCTAACGACTTGAGCTTCTTAAAATTTAATTCTCTACCGCTTTATGGATATAACCTTTTAAAAAGGGTCCTCGAATAGGAAAAAAAGCCAGACCCGGATGTCCAACCAAAAGTTTTAAAAAAAGTTCCCAATGGAGGGTTACTGGCATTTTCTAGATGCACCGTTGGACAATTAATATTCTGTAGTACACCGCCGTATTAAAAAAAAATACCACTTGCTAAGACGGAAGAAGGTAGTACCCGAGCACGTTCAGCTGAAAAGTGAACTGGCAGTATTCTAGTTCTAGTTGAACTGGTAGTATTCTAGTTCACAATCAGTCCGTTTCCCTGCAGGGTAACCTGACACTACCCATGTGTAAGTGTGAATAGGGGAAACAAGGCAACCAAATTTATTTTGTAGTGATGCAGTGAACAGCGCCACACCTGAGATCAGTTCAATGCAGTTGCTTTCGGTAAGGTTGAGTTCGTGCGCTTGTTTTTGTTGCGAGTATAAAAAGTTAAGCTACTTACAAAACTTTAAGTTATGCATTTTTAAGCGTAAGGGTATTAAGTATGTAAATGAAGTATTTCAATTATACAATAAATTTTCGAAATGCATTCATGCTCTTGAAGCGATTGAAAACTGGAAACTGTAGTCACTTGAATTAAACAGTTTTATGTCGACTTATCAAGCTTTAAACGCGTTTTTCTCAAAATTGTGTTTTCAAAGTCGGTGACCAACATTACTCGAAAACGGCTAAACCGATTTGTTTCAAATTTTAACACGAGCTTCTTAAATATTTTTTTTAAGTAATTAATTGAAGATTTTTTCTCACCGATAAACATTTTTTTTTAACAACAAGACCGAAATTTCAAAATGTCAAAAATGGATTGTTGTTTTTGTTTTGAAAACCGCCACTTTGCCAAAAAATTTATTTTGCTTATTCCTTCGAGTAGTTCCTAGATTTAACAATACTTTAACGAAATCTGTTTGGTTTTTTAATATCAGAGGATCCAGTTCAGAGATATATTGGTCACCGCAAAACGTCTTTTTTGAGAGAAGCTCCTGGAGATCAGCTGTAGCTCCTTTCCAAATAAATATTTTTATTAATAATAAGTCTTAAAATATTGTTGAAAGATGATAGAATATGTGTCCAAATTTTCAGATCAATAAATTGAAAAGTTTTCTCAGAAAAAATTCTGAAAATTCGGTCTTCTAACTGTATATAACCCGTTAATAAATTAACTAACCTACTCAAAGACAAATTTTAAGAACATAAAAGCAAAACGCTAAAAAAAAATTTACAACGCCTCTTAGCTGTTAAGAAATACGATTATTCTCTTCGGGAAGCCACAGCGAGCATCAAGAAACCAATCATGCACACTCTTCCAATTTCGACGGACCCATGTGTTTTGTTTTTTAAATCAATTGAACTTATACGGCAATAAATGCAAATCAATGCGGATAATTCGTTGTAAAGTGGGCCGAGCAATGCCCAACTGCTGAGAATGGCGATTTTGGGATGTCTTTGGCGACGTCTCAACCCTGGCCCGTACAAAAGCAATATTCACATTCGATCGCCTTGGTCGGTTTTGATTTGGCCTCTTTGGATTAGAAAGAGCATCACCAGTCAAAAACCTTTCGTACAAACGTTTAATGGTGTTCTTAGAAGGCGCACTTTTCACATGATTTAATTTTTCTCAATTGACTTCTTTTGTTGAATGTAAATTTCAACAATTTGGGAGCGCTCGTGTGGAGTGTACTGTTCCATGGTAAAAATCTACTTGAACTGACGCTTCCAACGCGGTATGTCATTAAGCGATCTGACGTCTCTGTCAAAAGATGCAGGGTTGCCAGATGAGCCCGTCGAATATGGGCAACCCTGTATTAGCAATTCGCTTAAGAGAAATTATCAGATAAACCTTACCTGCTAACCAATTTGGGTCTAAAGAATATTATTCTAGGATAGCGCACCAAGTGCATAGGCTAGTTCATAAAATTGTAGAAGCTTTTGAGAAAAAATACGTCGGCTCCACCATTTTAAACAATAGTTCCGATGCAGTTTACGGATCTACTAGAAGCTTTTATGATCGGTAGTTTGGAATAAAGCATGGACAGGCACGATCAATCATAAAGAAAATTACTGCAGGCGTTCCTCAAGGCAGTATATTCGGACCTCTTTTGTACTCGTTATACATTTTAAATATTCCCATTTCTGAGGTTGGTAAAAACCAACTGAAAAGCTAGAAACATCGATTTATCAATCGCCATCGAAGCAATAATGCAATAGATTAGAAAGTGAATCTTAAAACTGAATGAAAGAAAATAAGTACACGTAAACTTTACAAATAAAAAAATTATTTATCAGCCCGTCTATATTTTGAGTAAACGTTCCATATGGTGGCTGGTTGGTTGGTTTAAGTGGTGGTTCGTCCAGAATCCAACTAGCGCTTCCGCACCATTTTGTTGCCACATCCTCGTTATGAACTTGTTTACCAGTTATTAACAGTTATTAATAGACTACATATATACAATCTGAACGATTTAGGAACCTTATCAGGTTGTTGACGTCTAAGCGTCTCTCGAGCAGCGGTTGTCCCAGGGTTAACGTTCTCTCCTTCCATAGGGCAGGGCATTCACAGAGGAAATAGAAGATTGTTTCCTTTTTCTCCGGTGGCTTACAACTGTGATAGTGTGTGTGTTGTGAGGGTTGCCCATTTGGGTGCTTGTTCTTCGATAGACCAAACATCCGTTATGACTGCCGTGAGACTCCAAGCGTCCCGCCGTTTCATGTTCGTCAATGTGGACGATTGCTTGAGGGTGTAGGTGGGCCATAATGTTCTGCTAATTTTGCATTTCGTCTGGTTGCTTCATCTTCAATCCGCGATTCGGTGGTATTTTAGGGAAATTGTGTTCTTGATCTGATCGTACTGGTATAGGTTCGTGTGACTCTTGAAATATCTGCCAAAAGAAAAGTCAATCTATTATAAATTAATATTCCTTTTTGTCGAGCAACTTTGCCACATTTCTTGTTCACAGAACTTCATATAGAACTTTTGATGCTTTTCAGGTAGGAATTAAATCAAATGAGACTAGAATCAGTAGAAAAAGTTTGACGACTAGACAACTTTTGCCAGAGTCTGCTTTTTTTATAATTGGCGCGTACACCCTTTTTGGGTGCTTGGCCGAGCTCCTCCTCCTATTTGTGGTGTGCGTCTTGATGTTGTTGCACAAATGGAGGGACCTACAGTTTCAAGCCGACTCCGAACGGCAGATATTTTTTATTACACTCGGAGGTTTGCCATTGCCTGCCGAGGGGCGACCGCTATTAGAAAAATGTTTTTTCTTAATTTTGGTGTTTTCACCGAGATTCGAACCGACGTTCTCTTGTGAATTCCGAACGGTAGTCGCGCACCAACCCATTCGGCTACGGCGGCCGAAAGTGTTTGCTATGTATGTGGCTTTATTCTGTTGAATCACTGTTCCTAAGATATTTTAAGGTTTTGACACATTGGTGTATTGTTCCTTCCAGTTTTATTTACCGTTGGCAGTAAACATTCGATTCGACTATTGGTTCCGTGGAACAACTCCAGTAACATTTGCTTAGATGCAATCAGATTTCGTTGCGATGCATGCCGTTGCATCACGTTTCGAATATCCTCATTTAGCTTTGTAATGAGTGGTAAATTTGGACTCTCTGAAATCCTCTGCATTGTCACATAGCAATCCGACTTAATTACAGCTTTGATCATCTGCAAAGGTCGACCAGAACGTAGGCTGTCTTTGCATGAAGTGGCTTCACAATGAAACGTTTTAAGCAAATTGCAACCATGCGTTCTTTTAAGCAGTGTGGCATAATATAATTACGTAGAAGTTCCCTCGCGCTACGCTTTTATGTTCCTGTTGATATGTAAGCTGGAAAGCCACAGTTTGTGCCAATTAAATCAAGTACTCGTACAATATATTCAGCGTTGAGCTCAAGCTGCATTGTGTTTCTGATGTTAATTTTGCGAATCTCGTGCATCAGCTACATACTTACACATTTAAATACGTGCATATGTATGTATGTGTTGTGCTTCCTGATTAACTCATCGCATTACTTATGCCAAACGAGACAACTTGATGCTCACAACCATTTCCCTTGTTTTGCTGCTTTCCTCGTTTTAGGTGGATGCCGGCAACAACTACGATAACAACTTAAAGTTTCTCTTATACGTACTCGTAGTTGGTTGCTCTTGGCTAACAGCTGTACAGTTTGTCGCTAAAGTTTCTCATTATCCGCTGCCACAGGAAAGTTAACATAACGGAATGCATGCCATGCGGATGGAGCAGTGAACGAATAAAGAAAACGAATAGAACATAAAACACAAAATGTCAACATAAAAAACACATTTACGCTTACAATAATTCCAACAGCAATGACTGTGTACGGCAATTACTTAAGCAACACCAATAATGGTAACACAGCTGACGTTAACAAACAAATTACCGCACATCAAGGACTAGGGTTGCCATGCGTAATTAATTTTTTTTTATATAAATGTTGGCTAGATTACTATTGCAGCTTTATAATTTTTAGTGCTTGTGTGGAGTCTGCTGAACTGGCAGGCCGGACTTCATTTTGCCAGAAAATCTGAATTAACAATAAAAATCTCGAGTTATTATGACAGTATTTGCGAAGAAAAAAGAAAGGCGATGAAATAGTTAGGTAGTAAATGCCCAACGCGCCAGACCCTTCGACAGTATTTGGATAAGTCAAATGCGTTAGGGTGTGATAGTATTATTAATATGTTTTTTGGCTAGTTGATTTATAATTAATATATAATTAGCGCTTACACCCTTTATTTGGTGTTTGTCATGGTTCCTCCTCCAATTTGTGGCGAGACCGACAATTCTAAGCCGACTCCGGATGGCCGAGGGTTATTTTTGTGAGGAGCTTTTTCCATGGCAGATATACACACATTGCTCGCCGAGAGGCCACCGCCAAAATTCTTTCTGACATTTGTTATTTCATGCACAAAAATTCGAACCATTCGAATGATGGTCACGCACCAACAAATTTGGCTACGGTGGCCTGTACATTAAATCTAATCCGCTAAACATTCGATTCGTGAATGCCTAGAAAAAGGTGGTAATCGCCTGATGCCAGGTCCGGACTATACGGTGGATGCAGTAAAATTTTCCAACCAAGCTCGCGGAATGTTTGGCTAGTCACTACAGTCGTGTGTTTTTTTTTGTTTTGCATTGTCCTGGTAGACCCAACTTCTTTTCTATTGGCCAATTCTAGCCGTTTTTAGCCAATCGAGAGCTTCATACGGGTCAGTTGTTGACAGTAGAGATTTGAATTTAGTGTTTGGCCATACGGAAGCAACTCATAATAAATGATTTCTTTCAAGTTCCACAAAAAACATAGTAGAACCTTCCTGGCCGTTAATCCTTGTTTCGCCACTGTTTTAACTGCTTCATCACGTTTTGACCACGATCGTTTTCCCACACTATTGTCGTACGTGAGCCATTTCTCAACCCCAGTCACCAACCATTTAAGAAATGGGTCGATTTCATTCCGTTTGGCCAAGGCTTCTTAGATGGAAACTCGATCCATCATTTTTTTAGTGTTAATTGGTCTGACATCTACACATCGAACTTCTTTTTGAGTTCAGCTTTGCGCAAATGGTTTAACACTGTTTTATTGTCAATTTATAGCTCATGGAATGCTACGACTATTAACATGCCGATCAACTTTGAATATTTCTGTGATTTTGTCGACATTTTCTTTAACATCAAAAATGCTTGAATGGAATCGATGAAACAAAATTGCACGTAATTAACTGTAACAGTATCAGCTCCATAAACAACATTCACAATTTCAGCGTCCTGGCTTGCATTTTCGCCTTTAACAAAGAAAAACTGATCTGATCAAATGATCTTTTTGCGGACTTCCATTGTTAACACCCTGTAACTTTCAACTGAATAGAAGAAGCAAAAAAGCAGTGAAAGGATTTTTTAGGTGTGAAATGTCAGCTTGACAAGAAACATAAAACTCCAATTGTTTGATCGATACTTTACGCGATAGCGATCACTACAGCCGTCTACAGAAGTATATAGAATTAATGGATTTCTTTTTTACAAAAAATCTTTGCGATCTTAAGATCAATTGCGCCCCTGCAGATAATGTCTTTGATCTGGTACTTTTACATTTGAGAGTACTTTAGCAAGCAATCTAGGCCTGGAATTCATCGTGCTGTTGTAAGGTGACCATCCCAGACCTCAAGGAATAGTATACGGCATATTTCAATTATCAACATAAGCTGAAAATTTCTCACGAATGAATTTCCAATCTAGGCAGATGACACTTTAGCCTCCTTGTTGTACTCTTAGGCTATTCGTAGATAAGCTCAGGCATTCCTTAAATCATTTTCTATAGTATGAAACCAAAAATACTTCGGAATATGATGGTTGTTCTAGTACAGCTAGTTGGTTGTTCCTCATCAGCGCCTTTGTCTTCTTTTGTTATTGTTTACCATAGCAGGGAATATAGCATAGCACTTTTTACCTGAGAAGCAAACATTTGTCAATGATATTAGAGAAGATACTTAGTAGGTTTCACACTATATGATTGAAACATATGGATATGTGAGGTGCTGTTAATGCTTTCAGACATATACATATGTGTGTGTGCTAACATTAAATATAAAATATAAAAAAAGTCAAGTTTTAATTTTCCTGATCCCATAGAGGCATAAGATAGTCTATACCCAAAACTCACACATTGGTTTTGTGATTTCTCTTATATTTTGTTTATTTTTTGTTCAATGAAAGACTTCTGCCCCAATGTATTATCCTTAGGGCCAATGACTTCTGTTTGGTATGGTACCCCCACAGAATAAAAAATTTCATCAAAAAATTGAGTCACTTGTTCGCCACGCAATATATAAAAAGTGACAGCGCACCTTTGTCCCGGCCTGAAAATACCGTAATGCTGTAAGAGAAACCATTCGTGAAAAATCAAAATTTGTCAAATAAATGGTGCACATTCTCCGGTTTCCATATATCGCATGGACAAAAGTAGTAAACGTTGTTCGATTGTATTTAAGAAAAATATAGCAAATGTGTTAATTGGTAAGTATAAATTAAACTAATTCCATTTATTTTTTTAGTTATATTCAGATTATTATTATTATCATTAGAAGGCCATTACGCACCGCGACCAGAGTTGATCTACTGTGAAAGGCCTATTTTTGCAACCCTAGAGTTTTAGGCTTTTTAAAAATTTTAGCACAATTTTAGGTTTGTTGATCCAAAGACTGCATGGAGATACTACGATACTACCAAGGTGATGAAATCTCTGTCTGCCCAACGCAGGACATTCGCAAAGCACATGTTCTGAGCTTTCTAAGCGGCAGACATTGGTCTCAGATAAACCAATATTATTTAGATGGTACCTCAGGCTGCAGTGACCTGTAAGGTATCCGGTTAAAAGACGCAGATCTACTCTGCTTAGTGAGAGTAGCTTGTCAGATATTCCTTTGTTGGGACTTAGGAATAGTTTGGATTGACGCTGACCGGCACAGTTTAGCCAGTGTGCAGCAAATTTCCTTTCTTTCCATTTCCTAAGGAACTCATTAATGTGGCTTTTTGTGAGTCCACAGAAGGGCTCAGGACCAGTAAGTTGCATATTTGCTCCTTGTTTTGCAAGGTCATCAGCCATTTCATTTCCCTCCTGTCCTTCATGTCCCGGAATCCAGCCTAGTGTTACTATGTTGAGGTTTCCTAACGTGTTGAGAAAGTTTAGGCAATAATTTACCAATTTAGAGGTGATAGTTGTTGATAGAAGGGCTTTTAGAGCCGCTTGGCTATCTGAAAGTATGTAGATGTGAGTACCTCTCATTTTCCTGCTAAGGCATTCTCTCACACATATTTCAATGTCATGTCCCATCGGAATCGATTTTTTGAATTTAGGCCCATTGATTCCTGCCCCTGTTCTACCATTTTCCAATTTGGACCCATGAGTAAACCATAGCTGGGAGCCAGATTTGAAAGTGATAGAATTAGTTCTCCAACCTGTGCGTTCATTAATTATTACTTGGAAGTTCCTGAAGAGTATTGGTTTGGGTGAAAGTATATCAAACCTATGAAGAATGGGACTATGTAGGAAGTCTTCTATGATCTTTAAATGTCTTTTCATATCTCCTCTTTTACGTATATTACGTCCATTAGCAAATCTAACGAAGCGGTGCGACGCTTTAGTAAGCAGATGCACGGAATTTTTTATTGGTCCGTTTTTCCTCAAAATTAAAAAAAAATACATCTCATATTCAATCTTCAATATTACATAAAGTTCAAAAATATAAGTTTTCTTTTCAGAGGGGATCCTTTTCACAAATGACAAAATAAATTTTTTTTTTTAAGTTTTTAGCAAAAAAAAATTTTTTTCCGAAATATTTCAGTAAACATATTTTTTCCTAAAAGTTGAAAAATGTTAAAAAGAACCAAAGATATTTAACTTTCAAAATTTCATTCCACAATTTTTAATACTAAATAAATCTCAAAACTATAAATCAATTTTTTTCAGAGGGGATGTTTTTCATAAATGACAAAAAAATTTTCTCAAAAAAAAATTTTTTCTCAAAAAAAAATTTTTTTCATTGAAATTAATAACTAATAAAAAATTTTTTCCACAATATTATTTTTACTAAAAATATTTTTTCCCAAAAAATTAATAAAAGTTAGAAGATCCAAAGATATTTAGCTTTCAAAATACATATCATACCATAATTTTCAACATTAAAAAAGTTTTGAAATTTATATTTTTTTGGTTCGTCAGAGTGATGTTTTTCAAAATGACAAAAAAATGTTTTCCTCAAAAATTAAGAAAAAAAAATTTTGTTTCTGAACGATTTCTTTAGATGCATATTTTGTCAAAAAAAAATATGATAAAAAGGTTAAATAGTCAAAGACATTTAACTTTGAAAATTTGATTCCTTTTTCTTTGATTTAATTTTTTCAGTTCATTTCTTTTTGATTAAGCCTACAAACTAATTTTTGGGATAATTGATGACACTGTCCACAATACTTGGACTCTTTGCCATGAAATCTCTCATTGCTACTGTTAAATAAATTTTACATTCAGTTGTGGTATAAATGGCAACCCTACCAAGGGTACATCCACGAGCTATTAAACCTGAAAGTATGCATAAAAGACGTAGTATGCACTCCTGCTTCCTTTGTATACGCTTTGTTCCCATTAATTTGCGTGTAGGTTGCACGAATTTTGTTGTCTGCTTTATGTGCAACAGCATCTTCACGTTCAGTTTGAGCTTGTTGCGCTCATTTTTCATTTTACATTGTTAGTTAAGTTAAGCTTTTTTCGCAACTTTGAGGTAATTTTATGCTGCTGAGTTGAGTTGTGTTTTTTAAAGGTCAATTTTGCGCTCAGAACTTCGTTAACCAGTACCAGCGGGGGACACCACTAAGTTCGGTAAATGCCCGATGAAATTTGGTTACCGCAGAAAGTTCTACCTTAGGAGACAAATGTAGGTAACCAAGTAACTTATCGCTAACGCTTTCTATGAATCCAAGATGGCGTCAAAAACTGTAATGAGAACTAAACGGTTCTTTGTAGCCGAATCCCCAGTAAGTGGCGTTTCAACGAACTGTAACCTTCCTGACAAATCTTATTTGTGATACTAAAGCTGAATAAGTATTCGAATAGTTAAGGTATCGGAAGAATATTTCTTAAATGTCTTAAAAATGTTCCAGTTCCTCTAGCAGGTCTCATCAGAATAACGACAAGTTGGGTTCTAGGAGCGACCGCGCCCGAGCATTGGTTGTTGCATGCATTTGTTATACAAAATTCCAGTCGTTCACACATTTAAGATGTTCACGTTCACGCTTCTTGGCTTAAGCCACTAATTTTTTTCTTCATATTGTATTATTGTAATCAAGACTTCCTGTAACCTTTTCGTACAACGCGAAATGTTTATTTCCAATTTTACACTTTACACACATACATATGCCTGCGTTTCATAGTTATTTAGATGCATTTGAGGGTGGGTGATGACATTTAAATTCGATACGAATTTTCTCTTCAATGTTTGAAAATTAAATTAAGGAATGCGTTTTAAATTAAAAACCAATTTATTCAACAATTTACATATATTTCAAATAAACTCTTTCAATTCCCAAATGGCTTTCGACTAGCGAGAAGCAGGCGCTCACATAAATCCTAAGATCTAAATACACTTACATTTGTATTCACTTACATTGTAATTCTGCATGTCGCCCATAATTGAAAGCCACCCTGCAGGCGAACCTTTAAGTTCTTAACAACTTAGTGCCAGTTTGCTTTGTAGCTGAAGTAGTTCGTCTTCTATCTATTTTCAGTACTAGCAACCTATTAATCAGTATTACACCAGGTAATGAACTAGTCCGCAATAGTCACAAAAATCCTTGACCAATTTGGGCTGAAAATCACCAGTTTTGGATGAGTTAAAAAATCAAATACATAAAATTTGAAAAGTGAACCTATAAAGAGTATTTTATTATGATTTAAAGCATTACACAAAATTGTTGCTTAACGAAAAGGGGCGCAAAATTTGTCACCCCATCGGAAGATGCATAATTTTGCAAATGTTGTCGTACGTCAATCATATTTCACACTGGAGAACTAGAGAGCTGCAGTACACAAATAGAACTGCTTGTCGGAAAGCGCGGAAAGGTCAAAGAAAGGATTTGGATCACACAAAACCTGTTTTTTATTTACTAAAAAAGTTATTCAAAAACAAAATTGGGTGATTTATGTGGTCCTGCTTGCATAAATTTGATCATCGACTTTATATAATTTTTATAGTACACATATTTTTCGGAATTTGAATTGAAATTCTGTTATTTACAGTCTGTTTCAGAAGAAAAGAACCGGGTTTTTTTTTGAAACTTCAAGATAAATGTCGTTCTGCTTTTTGCTGCATAATAAAGCCACTCAAGGGCTACGATGCCAGTGTTAACTCATGATAGTTTCGATCGAAACTTTTCCGTAAACGCAACCAAACAAAAATGAGTGAGAAGTACGCGAAGCATTTCGGAACGGTATTTTTATGCACGCATTCGAAAGGGTGGAAATTATCTGCAAAATTAATTAAAAAATCAAAAAAATTTGTTGTGGTGTGGAATCAGCGGTATAGAGTGTCCAAAAATGTTGATAATTTTTCCGCGCGCGGCTTGAAGCGAGTGACGACAAAAAAGCAGGACAAAGTGATCGTCCATTTTTTTAAATGGGACCCTTCCTTGTGACTACACCAAGCCCGCACAATTCTTGCTAAAAAGGGAAAGGATGTGAGTATCAACACCACCGAACGTCGACTGAAGGAGGCGAATATATCATACCGTCCCACATCATCAAAATCCCTGCTCTCAGAAAAACACTTTGAGAAACAACAAAACAAGAAAATAGCGTCACAGTATTGGATTGGCCTTCACAGTCCCCAGACGCCAACCCCATTGAAAATTTGTGAGGAACTATGAAAACGCTTCTTGCCGGAAGGCAAAATTTAATAACTTTTAATACTTCCGCCTACAAAGTAGGAGACGTGGCAGTGGCCATATTTCATATTTCCTCTTCTCTAATGAAAGTAAACTAAATACAAAAGATGTTTACTATAATATTTTTGTTGCCGCTTATACGGAGACGCCATACTGTGCGTCGTCGAACGGGCGAAGATGCGTCTTAGCATACAAGAAATAAGCAGCGCCATCTAGGGTTAACATTGATATTCGTCTAATCCATATTTATAATAATAGAAGTATATTCGTTTTGTTTACACCTCTAATGGATAACTTTGTGACTAGTACAGCACTAGTCACTTACGAACTAGTGTGACTTTTACCATTAAATATTTGTACATGAAATGGTATTCTTATTTATAATAGATAGAGAACATTTGTTTTGTACACACCTCTAATTGAACACTTTAATAGTTACTTTCTAACTAGTACGACTTTTTCTGTAAAATATTAGTACATGAACTATGTAACACTTTTGTTTATAATAAAAGAACATTTGTTTCGTGTAAACCTCTAACTGCACAATTTTCACTAGTACAACACTAGTTATTTTTCGACTAGTGTAACTTCTACCGTCAAATACTAGTATGTGAATCAGCATTCTCATTTATAATAAAAGAAAATTTGTTTTGTTTACACCACCAACTGATCGCTGTGTAACTGAATCAACACTAGTTACTTTCGAACTAGTGTGACTTTTCCCGTCAAATGTTAGTACATGAACTAGCATTTTTATTTATAATAATTTATAATAGGAGAAAATTTGTTTTGCAAACATCTGTAACTGATCACTATTCAACTAGTACGACACTAGTTACTTTTAGACTAGTATGACTTTTACCAACAAATATGTACTAATATTTTTAATAGAACATTTTTTTTTGTATGCACCTCCAATTAGACACTTTGAAACTGGTACTATATTGGCCCCTTTGGAACTAGTACAAGTTATCCAACAAAAACTAGTTTAAGAACTACATAAAATGTTTGCTGAATAGTTTAAACTTTCACTTCCTATATACTATATAAGTAAATCTGTGCATGTATTTCTACTTGTAGAAATTCGACTTTGCTTGTCACCGCTTCTGCTACAAAGTTAAAGGCTCTCGAAGCGGACAATTCCATGCATACAAAGCATTTATACAAACAACAACAATGAATAGTACTCACACATATATACATATACATACATACCTACACATTCACATATGTACATTCACCAGAAAATCTGCATGTAAATTTTCAATTTATACCTTTTCCGGTTACGTCAATCTATCACGGAGATTATTTTCTTGTTGTTGCCAACAACTACTTTATTTGGTTGGACACGTGTAACAGCTGCTTACAATGTGGTTGCATGCAGCAATCCTCATCGCAGACTCTCCGCGAATATCTAAACGAAACAAAATGTTGAAATTTTCCAAAAAGAAAAATTAAAACGGTCATGGCTGGTAGGGTCGAGCGTGTGACGAGCGTTGAATGGTAAAAATGTAAATGACACAAATGAATAAAATACTTTGTCGTATGGCGTCAAGCAAAATGCCTTAGAAGGCGAGAAGAGTTGTGTAGGGAGCCCATACAAATATAGCCGAAACAAAAACAAATATGAAACCCCAAAGCGAGTGGCAGAAATCATGCAAATCCACGCCCAAACAGCGCCACTCCTGTACCACGCGTTCACACTTAGACTGCCACTCCCACTCACACTCACAGTCCACAAAGTAGCACTTGCCTGCTTAATAATATCCTCGAAAGTGCCAATAAGGTATGCGCCCAACAACAACAAAAAAATAAAAAATTGAATAGGAATAGGAATGGATAAAAGGGTTGAATGGTTAAAAAGTGTGCTGGCAGACCTGATGTCGACTTAGGGTTGACTTTTCCTTAGTCGCTCGGCCACAATGAGTCCAACCGGAAATTTGCATATGAAAACGGTGTCAATAAAGCATCTGGCATGCCGTCATGCCAACATTTCGACATTTACGGATTTGCAGATTTGCAGGGTGAACAAATTCATTGGCGAGCTGTCCGAAGAGGTGGAAATGCTAAATATTTCGAATATGCTCGGTTACAAGACCAATGCTCACAGAGAAAAAAGAAAACAATTTGCATAACACAACCAATGCCAACGACACTTTTGTTGAATTAGATTCCCTGTAGCCAAATTTGCCATCCAGCTCTTGAGTGCCACAACTACTTTGCGAGTGTTAGTGATTGTGAAATATTTTAATTTTTTCTGAACATTCGGTACTTAATAATTCAACGTTTCGTGGGTTGGAATCTCATAGCCAAGATTTATTTAAATTCGAATGTCTACACACACACTTTAGGGTGGTCCACATAAAGTCGAAATGCGGTATATTCAATTAATAAATTTGTATATTTATTATAGCATCTCCCAGAATTTATCCATATTGAACAAAGGAAAAAGAAGTAAAAGTACGACGGCTTACCTGAAGGCACTTTAAAAGTATTTCATATAATTTTTTTTGAATAAATAATTATTGTGATTTCATAGTGCGATGATTTCTAAAGAATTAGTGAATTTGTGTGCATTGAAAAATTTAAATTTTTAGCGATTTTGTATCAAATTTTTGAACGAACGACTTTTCCTAACATGAAATGTATGCGCAAGCGAAACTTCGAGGGCCCATTAAATCTCACTGAATTGTAGAATAAAAATTCGTACCTCTATTTGCTTATTCAATATAAAACAAATCTGCGAAATGTCGCATTGAATATTCAGTATTTTGGTTTATTTTAACAACCCTAATACAACCCTTGGTTGCGGCAAGGCTTTCATTACGATGGCTCAATTAATTATATAATCCCCTTTTTTGCAAAGTAAATTTATAAAAACAATAAAAGTGTAGTTGGGAATTCCGAGGTATAGTAGATACATATTAAAATATGGAAATTATAAAAAAACTGGTATATACCACAAACACAAGGTGGCGCAAAATTAATCACCCTATCCGAGGATTTACAATTTTTGCAAGTGACGTCGACGTCAATCAAATTTGGCACTAGAGGGCTAAACAGCTACAGTAAAAAAACTATGGAACGCTTAAACGTGAAAACAAAATCATTTTTTACAGTAAAAATGTTACTTAAAACAAAATTAGATGATTAACTTTGCGCCACCTTGTATTTAAAAATAAATTGCTTTTGTCTACCATTATGAAACTGGCAACTTTCTTAGAAAGCCAAAGATACCTCTACGTGCTTCGTAGTAATACTAAGAGCGGCAGCACTGGTGGGCGTGTAGTTAAAGGAAGAGATCAAATAAAACAACCACTTTTAATTTTTGCAATCTGTCCATCCCGGAAAGAAAAAAACAGAGGTGAGGAAATAGGAAGCCTTACTCATTTACGTAGGCAGGCCACTATGCAGGCCGGAATAAGTTATTTCTACGTTAGTTAGGTATTTCAAAATAGGGCTTCACTGGACAATTTTTTTTCTTAATTTCCACTTGGTTAATTAATACACTGCTCAATTCCCAAGCAAGCCACTAAACATTACTATTAGTATTATTATGAGGGGGTTTAGCAATCTATTCACAAGGATCTGTTGTGCCCCCTTGATGGATACAGAGAATTCGTCAGATCACAACTTCATCAAAAAAATTTAGTATTTGTCCTATTTTATTGAATTTTATTTCCTAATCTGGCAAAATATGTTCACCCAGGTGTTTGTGCTGTTTATGTTCCAGATCTGGGCACAAAAGGGTAGGCCGACCATCTGCTGACTTGATTATCTGTCATTTCGTTCTCAGTTATTTCTATGTCTCCTGGAACCCATAGCAAACGTACTGATTGTTCTGCCCTAAAATATTCAGCTTATCAAGACATTCCAGCACCAGTTTTGATGTAACCTGGAAAGAGTTGAGATTGATGTCTGGCTATCAGTGAGGCCGGCCTGTCAAGTTAATGATGTTATTAGTGATTAATTTCCATAGTTTAGGGTTTCCCAACTTCAACTCAAAAAACTCCTGCGTGACAATACTGGGTTTGGTTGAAAAGTAATGAGCCTTATTTTTTTAAGCAGTTTTATTAAACCTTTTGGCTTATACAACTAATATTCTTCAAAATAGGACCCTTGAGCGTGAATACACCGCTGGTAGCGGTTCTTCCACTGCAGGAAACATTTTTTAAACTCATCCGCCGGAATCGCGTTCAATTCGGCTGTCACAGTTTTCGGATCACCTCGATGGAGTCGAAACGCTTCCCCTTCAGCTTCCTTTTCAGGCGCGGGAACATGAAGAAGTCCGGAGGGGACAGGTCTGGGTTGTACGGAGGGTGGGGAAGCACCGGAACCCCCATATTGGCCAATGCAGAGGTGCAGAGGAAGGCAGTGTGCGCCGGCGCATTGTCCTGATGAAGGGTCCAATTGTTGACGAGATCGGGCCGAACCCGGGCGACGCGGTTTTTCAGCCGAAGGAGCACTTCTTTGTAAAAGGCCGCGTTTACAGTGTTTAGCTTTACGCAAAATTTGATCGACTAACGTTGCTCCAACGATCGCTGCACGCTGCTTTCACGCACGGAACGATGTTGACTTCACCGCTGTTGCCAGCGAACTGGGACCGGTTTCTAGTGGAAGGGGAAGGTCCATTGCCCCCATCAGCCGATTCGGTTGATCGCTTGGCAGACACTCCGCGCGGGAAGGCTCATTACTTTTCAATCAAACCCTGTGTGGTTTTGCGACCAGTAGGCGTTTAAGTAAGAAGGCGACTTAGCGATTCACTAGTCTAACCACATAGCAGGTTTTTCATAAAACCTCTATTGTGTTTAAGTGTGAGTGACTGTGAAAAAGTGCAAAGAAAAAATTATGGGGCAACATACGAAAGCAACAAAAAGTGGGTGCAGAAAAAGTGTTGCTTTAAGAACAAGTGAAGATGTATTTTGAATAATAATAAAGTAAAAATTTGTGAAAATTATTTTTAAGAATATTTTTTCACATTTTTCTCGTCACACTATGGAATTTTTTCATCATATGATCACACTGGTCTAGTTAGTGATGTAGAAAAATTTATTACAAAAGAGAACAGATAATGAAAAATAAAAGTGAAGAGTACCATTTATGTGTATATGGTTAATTTTTCATCAAAAACGCCTATTTGGTGGTTGTGAGGCCACAAATGACAAAGAAAATACAATCAGTAATCACCGAAAACTCCATCGAAATTGTTCGTAAATTTATCAAAAATGAACAGAAATCAACGTTGAAATTCATGGAATCGGAGTTGAATATTTCCAAGTTCAAGCACATTTGCTTTTACGATTCCAAGGGAATTGTCCACAAGCAGTTCATGCCAACGGGCTAAACTGTCAATACAATTTTCTATCTTGGCGTTTTGCAGTGTTTGTTGCATGGCATACGCCGAATTGGCCCTGAATACCGCATAGGAGGAAGCTGGCGCTTATGGGTCCTCATCGATCCACTCTTGTGACTGATTTTTTAACTAGAAATCGGATTTTAACCATCAATCACCCAACGTATTCGACTCATGTGGCTCCTTGTGACTTCCACCTATTCGAAAAATTGCATTTGGCCATAAAAGGAAAACGTTTTACATCCGTAGGGCCATCCAAAAGGCTTGTAGCGACGTCCTGAAGGACCGTCAATGACCTGAAATACTCTTTCGGAAAGCTTTTAGATCGCGCAGAACAGTGTATCGAGGTCAGAGGGGATTATTTTGAATAAATAAACTCGAAGTTATCAGAAAAAAGTTCCTGTCTTTTCTACTATTTTAGCTCAGTCTTATTTACTTTGGATTTCACCTTGTATTTCTATTAAAATTAATGAACAAATTACGTATTAGCTCTGTAGTAATACCAAAACCTTAGCTAAATTCTAAGCTCGTTTGTGAAATTTGCTACTAAAAATAGGCTAAGTCCATTTACAAGCATTTCAACTAAGAATTTCTATAAAGCGTTTGTCGGCAAAGCATAGTTAATATTGTCAGATTCCATCACTTATTCCTGCTCTTCAATTTTACTTCGAAATACTTGTGGGCGATACTTGAATAATGGAATGTTCCCGGCTTTAGTCGTCATACCCTCCTATACTTGGAATGTACTGTACATTTATGCACTGATTGGCGATTGGCTTCCTACTCTTCTTAGAAACGACAACTGCCCACATATAACAGTACTACCGCTATAAAAAGCCCTCAGTTGGATGAATACTTGTCGAAGAGAGAAGAGGCGATGCTATTTTTATTTTCAATATTCCATATCATAAGTTTTTAAGGCCACTGCGGTGCATTAAGGATTTCTTTAGAATCCACAAAAACGGCTTTATTGAGATTATTTTACATTCTACTGCGTGTGTAGGCATTTTACGTACATTTGTGTATCACTTTGCGAAGCTAGTGTGCTTTAATTTTTATCACCATACAGAAACAGTAATAAAATGCGAAACTCAGCATGTCAATACCAGCAGCTGTCAGGTAGGCAGGCAGGCAGGCAGGCAGGCCTGTGAAGTTATGTGGGCTATGCAAACTCTTAAAAATTCAGTGAATTTTCAATGCAGTACCCACTAATAAAAAATAAACAAAGCCATCATTGGCATATCGCGGGTAATAAATATCGCCAATACAACTTTCGCATTCTCCGCCATCTGCCAAACCACAAAAGCAATCTTCCTTTCTTACATAAATATGGGTATTGCTCTTATCTAGAGGGTGGTTCAAGTGCAAGTATCATTTCGAGTTCAAATATAGTAAATATTTTGATATTTTCCGTCTCAGACTGGAGTGTTTGAGGGAGAATATTTTCGTCACAAGAGTGTGAAATTGTTTAGTAACAACTCGTGGTTTCCTCAAACTGATAATGCATCGACTCACACGTCTCATTTTGCAAGCATCTTTTTGACCAAAAACAGCCATTCTGCAATCTTCGTATTCATCTGGCATCGCTCCGTGTGATTCACTGGTGTAAGCTTCCTAGAATCGGTACAACGAACGGCAGATCTGGGAGATGTGTATGCTTACCGCACAGTGTGAACAATTGGCCCTGGTTCAAGTGATAAGCCTTGAATACCAATAGATTTACTAGCCCTTGAGAGGAAAAAGTTGTGGGCATTAAATGGCGAGAGGATGGAAGTAGGAGTAAGCAGAATTGCAAATAAAGGAAAAGATGATAAGGCTATGACAAGACTGATGTAGAAACGAAACACGCTGCAGATGGAGCCAGGCCAATAAAAGACGTCAGTGCTTGGTACAACTGGAACTTTGGTGAAGTCAATTTTTATAAAACCCAAATACTTCGCGACACCTGCTCAAAATAGGGAAATGCGAATATCCCATATGCACCTTCTTCAACTGCGTGAGTATGGAGCAAGAACGTCGAACTTTGGAGAATGCAGTCGCTCACATAACCACTGAAAATGTAATCGAAAAGATGCTAAGCAGGAAACGTGCGAGATCATCAGTAATTTCGCGGAAAAAATTCTCCGGATGAAAAGGCAGGACTTGAATGCAGGTATACTGGCATAGACCTTGTAATCAGGAAGATGGAACACCATTCTGAAGTAATGCGAAAGCGGTTCAAGGGTGTGCGACGATTCCAAACGGGGTGGAGTTTCTGAGTCTCCGAAATTACCATTGCAGCGACAGCAGCTTTGATGCTGCATTAGGCATTTTGAACTTCCTTATGTGCAAAAAAAGTGAAAATCGATAGGGACTTAAGGTGATAAATGTGGAGACGTAAAGGAACTGACTGCGAATCCAAAATATATCTCTTATTATGAGTGTGTAAATTGAAAGAAGTGTTAGAATTTTTATATTTTTTACAAAACGAGTGTCATATATTTAACCCTTTAACAGCTCTGGTACACAAATAAGGCTGAGCTACAAAAGTAATCATTACTTGATTAGATAAGTGTGCATTACTTCCTACTTGAATTTTTGTAGACTGTTGTAGAAAGTCGGGAGAATTGCATGAATATACATTAATTGCTCTTCAAGATTTTTTTAATATTTACAAACATATAAAATGGAGTTGCTGTTTTTTCAAATATATATGCATTAAGGTGATATTTTTAATCTGGTCTTGTACCCAACTATCCGATAAACTTCCGCTAACAGAAGAGGCATTTCCTGAGGCTTGGGCGGAAGTCTTGAAGATCTCATGCATGCGGGTAATATTTGTCTGCTCTCGCCTAAACACACGCATATGTAATTAAAGTTGGATGCTGTAAGCGCATTTGCAGCTCAGGCCATCGCCAAAACGAGTATGATGTGCCTTAACACCACAAGAGGACAACCTTTGTAAACATGCGGTACACACATCGAAGAAGTAGAAGAATTTTGTTATTTCCGTAGTGTCATCAATAAAGCCGTGGTCGGTAGCCGATATACGCAGTCGAATATCAAAAGATCGTGCAATGTATGGCATGTCGGTCAAGGTGTGGAGGTCATCATATATTTCTAGGGGCACTAAACTCGAATAATCGAGTCCGGTATTAAGTCTGCTGTCTTATACGGATGGAAGGCTTGAAACGCGTATGTGCGGGACATACATGACCTAAAAGTTTTTATAAACTGCAGCCTTCGTAGGATCATACGCATTTCTTCGTCTAACACTGTCTCCAACAACAAACTCTGGGCTGTTGCAAAGCAAACGCCTGCCCACCTTTATATGGCGTCGAAAATGGATGGGCCAAACTCTATAGAAACCGAATGGAGACATCTCCAAAGCAGTTGGAAAGCACAAGGAAGTCATAGATGTGGCAGACCATCGAGCAAATGGAATCAGCTAGTCGAGGCAGAAGTGCTGCAAACAGACCGATCTTTGATTTTAAATTTTTTATTGAGGCCCTATATTTTACCTAGGAACGAGGGAAAACTATATATAGGTATATGGGTGGTCTTTCAAAATCAGCCCCATCCTCCCGATCGGTAATATCGGTTATCTTCGACTATATATATTATATAAGTAAAGGCGTGCGAGTTAAGGTTTAGGAAAACTGATTTACACATTTTCTTCCTACATTTAAGGACCTCCCTATGGCATTTTTCTGACAGCGTAATAAAAAAACATAAATAATTCAAAAATTATAAAATTCAATTTCACTAAATGCCTCATTGTAAGTCCTAAATAAGAACGCCATATTCCAAAATTAAATTAAACACCAGCAACTTCGGGACTCCAAAGTGTATATTTCCATCAAGAAGTAGATTAGGTTAGGTTGTAAAGGTTTTCCATTACGGCACACATTCAGGCTCAAGGCCCACTGTTAATGAGAACGGGGAACTTGTCTAGACGAAGAAGTAATGAATTAATAAAAATTATAACCATATTTAGTTCGCACTTGAATTTTTCACCTTTGATGACAGGTTTGAATTTTGCACTTAAAGAAACATAAATAAATAATTTAGAGTTTATTTAATCTTATTTAGAGTTTGCCATTAAAGGGTTAGTACTAATGTGTTGCTGTTTTTGTATAGACCGAACACATGCCTTAAATTTTTCGGGGCGTGCTACTGAATCAACATTTCTTCTCTGAATTTGACGCCGAGTCGTTCTAATAACGCAGAATAGCAACGAGTAATTGTCTAATTTTTAAACAAGTAAGTATTTGCTCCTGCTTATAAGACCATCCTTTGCCAAAGACAATTGTATTTTATTAGTTTTTTTCGCTTTCCAAAAAATATACTTGTAATCGCACCACCCTGTACTTTTACTGCCGACTTGTCGACTTATAAACATTGCGCGAATTTTTATGGCCTGCTCTCGTGCTGATTTTCTGTTAAGCAGACGCTTCGATACACTTCGATGCATAGTTGGCTTATCTGCATATCTCCGTGAATGTGTATGCGTGTGTATGTGTGTGTGGCAGCATGGTGATGTGTTTGTATTGATATTGTTGCGATGCGATGCGCACCTTCCTTGTTGACTTTGCTGTTGTTGCTGACACGCTATGTTGATGTTGCTGCTACTTTGCATACTTAAGGGCAGCGGGGTTCTCAAACTTTTTCTTCCCATGTAATGCATTAAGCAGTTAAAATTAAATTTCGGCTGATGGGGTGGGAATTCATTACTCCTCTGCAAATTTCCCGGACTCGTTTATGAATCTTGGCAGTTTGCGTAGAGACACAGAATGTGAATCGTGCATTTCCTATCCAAAACTGAACCATTTAAGTTTTGTGGAGGCCGACTAGCGGCAGAGAAAATCTTCTGTACTATCCGCATCCATCAAACAAGATGCAAAACGTGAAACGTCAATGATGCCTATGGTGACCATTGATAATGTTGAAGTATGCTTTCCCTATACATTGTACTCCGTAGTCAGCCTAATCAGGGCTCGAAACTCCTTTCTTCTCTGTGTGAGAAGAAATTTTACTACCAACTTGTAATAAGTTTTCATAAAACACTTCAGTACTGCACCAATGGCTTTCATTAGCTTTGGTGATGGATTTTTTGATGATTCCAATTGAATGCTCGATAAAAACGAGGTTTGAAAATTAATTAGACAGTTTATTGCCTTGAACATCACAATACTCCGGCGCCCACAAAGGTTCAAGCAAATCCCACTTTGCAACGGAGTTCAGCCTCAACTTACATTCCTAGATTATTTTTGAAGCAGTATGGGTGACTTCTCAGGCCTTTAGAACTAAATAGCTTTCCCTGAAGACCATGATCTTACCGGGAAAGCAGTTCGAGATATTTAAGGATATTATTATTTAGGTCAGTTGTGATTAGTTTGATTTTATGACTAATTAATTTAAAAAATACTTTGCTTCGCGTGTACGTCCATTTTTTTTAAATGTTAGTTTAAGGGCCGTTTTTAGTTAAAGGGTGTGTCCAGTAATAAGAAATCAGCAATGAAATTTGAGCCAAGACCTAACAGTTAAAAATGGCTGCTTGGCAAGATTTTGTGTTTGCGAGTATTTCCTTTTTTCTTATCCGTGATAATTTGTACTTTTAGATGACATTTTCAAGAAGAACTAAAGAACTACCGTAAAAAAATTATCTTTCTGCACGTATTATCGCTTCTAGTCGGAGAATAGGGTGGAAACAAAGGTTGCCCACCGATTTTTGTCAAGCGCAATATGTCTAATTTCGTTACAGGTGGCGGCGAAAGAGCTCTCATTTAGTATTGTGCGCATCCACGTTTGGTGTGGGCAACTTCCTTATGGGGTCCATTGGAAAGCCATTTTAGCTCTAACTTACTTCTCTACGGAGAGTATGTTCATTCCAGTTCCATTTTCGTCCATTCATTTCCAGATTGATTAGGCTAATCAGTGTACGAAAGAAGGTTAGCATTAGACGCTGTTTTTGGCTAAAAAATGCGGCATATAATTCTAAGGCATTTGTTGATAAACATTTGAAGGCGTCTGCTGAAGTTTTCTCAGAGATTAGTCAGATCTCAGATTCATATAAGCGAATCGATTTTACGTTGGTATTGAAAATTCTAAGTTTTGTTCTTAGTGAGAGGATGCTAGAGCGCCACAGGTTTAGCTTATGGAACGCAGTAAGTGCTTTATATGTAAATACGTGCTGAAACATCAAACACTGCACCACCATCTTTTGTTATTTGGCTACCAAGATAACAGAACTAACTCATATTTTTAATAATTATGGCATTTCCGGTGTTATAAGCTCAAGAGTGTAATATCCAGCCTCACCTCCAGCATAAACGAAATTAAAGCTGCAATTAATAAACTCAAATGAAGCAAAGCGGCAGGTGATGACGGGATCGCGGCTGAACTTTTCCTCATCGATACAAACGTTAGCGCGTCGATTCTTCATCCGAACATCGCTGCAGTCTGGGAAAGCGAAAACTTCCCGACGTCTTGGACGAAATGCATTGCGATCAAGCTACCAAAAAAGGCACGTTGCTCAACACTATCCATAAAATAGTCGCAACTATTATTTTGGACAGACTTTAACCGGTCAAAATGTCATTACGCGATGCACAAGCAGGCTTCCGTCCTCACCGGAGTTGCGTAGACCAAGCGAATACTCTGAGGATAATTATTGAACAATCTTTAGAATGGAACACCCCACTTTATATGGAGTTTATTGATTTTCAGAAAGCTTTTGATACCGCGAAGCGCATTAAAATCTGTAAATCTGTACTGCAGAACTAACAGTTCTCCACAATAGCGCCACAAGCACTCCATTTAGGACAACATCCGGCGTGAAAGAGGGCTGCTCACTGTCGCCACTTTTTTCGCGGTTATACTTGTCGAAGTGATGCAGTATGTTGAAAAAAGGAGCCAAGGTATCACTTGGACGCTATTCCGCCAATTATATGACCTCGATTACTCTGACAATATTTGCCAGGCATTCCGACATGCAGGCTAAAATAGATTTTCTAGTCACCGCTGCACGAAACGTTGGTCTGGAAATAAACAGCAAGAAAACGGTAGCAATGCGAATCAACAATACAAATCCCAACAATATTGTAATCGAGGGAGAAGCGGTGCAGTATGTTTAAAGTTTCTGTTATCTCGGTAGCATAATTTCAACTAATTGTGAGGCTGAAGAAGACGCAGCAAACCGTCTGTGTAAAGCTAGGTCAGCCCTTAGATGGTTACAGCCAACTTGGAAAAATACTATACAAATCTCGCAGAAAACTAAAAACAAGAGTATTCAACTCATGCGTAAAATCCACACTATTATATGGCAGTGAAACGTGGCTGGTGTCGAGAAGCATTACGCAGAAACTACAAAGCTTCACAAATAAATGCCTTCGGATAATATGTAAAGAGTTTTTGGCCGAACACTATCCGAAATACGGACTTGTGGCAAATCATCGAGTAAGATCCAAACCAAAAGGTGATAAGTGGTCGTAAAGTGCGATGGATCGGGCACACTCTGAGAAGGGACAGGGAAAGCATTAGACGAACAGCATTGGAGAGGAACCTACAAGTACACAGACGACCCGGTCGTCTATGAAATTGTTGGAGGTGTTCTAACCTTCGTGAACTAGACACAGTTAACCAAATGTGGGATGTCGTAAAGAGAACAGCGGTTAACAGAATAAGATTTAAATGTTTTGTTGAAGCTCTATGCTCCCAAGTGCAATAAAAAAGGAATACAAATAAAATAATAATGCAAAAACAAAAAAAAGTTAAAGAGGGGATGCTTGGTTTTTGCGAAGTTAATTTTAAGGCCGACTGCACGTGCATTTATTTCGAGTTGACGGCCTTTGACGATCAAAGCAAATATCATCAGCATAATCAAGGTGATTGAATTTCTGATTTAGCCTCCATTTTAGACGCTATCCAGAACTGTTACAATATGAACAAGAGCGGCGATAAGAGGTCTTCGCGAACGCCTTTGCTTATGGTAAATTTCCCACTGTGTTTCCCTTTAAAGCATTGCATTACTATATACATATATACGGCTTTGATAGTATCTTGATCAATGATCTTGTCAATAACACCGTAGCTTTGCAAGGTACCCAATATCGCGTCCCGAAAGATGGTCTCAAATGCACATTCGAAGTCAACGAAGAGTAGGTAAAGTAGCGATCGCCATTCATTTGACTACTATATAATTATGCGCAAAGTAATTATGAGATCCACGCAGGTTCGCCTTAGCCCATGAGTTCTTTACGGAATTTTGCGTTTGAGAGCCAGCAATGTTCATTTTAATGTAATGAATGTCAAAACAGTTTGTAAGAAATTTCGAAGTGTGACACCGAGCCAATTCTTACATTGGTTAATGGTTAATTAAGATCACCTTTTTTGGGATAGTAATGATTATGTCCACTTTTCAGCAGCCAGAGATGATGGCGTCTGTCCACACTGAATGCATAATGCGATGTAGCGGACGGTCAATAATACTGACGTCATATCAAAACAGTTCGACTAGGATATCGTCCGCCCAGGAGTTTTATTATTTTTTAATTTTCTTGCCGCTTGTGAGATCCCTTCGAAAGACGGCGGGTCTGTGGAAATACTCCTGTTAGGATTTCTTCACAATGCTTACAGTGTTCCGATGCTACCGTTTCCTCGTTAACAGCATCACCTTTGAAAAACGTCTCCCACTGATTAAGTTGGGGTTCATCTGATGTTAAAATGTTGCCACTATTTGCTTTGATGGGTGCTTTGGGCTTATCGTTAGTTTTTTAGTCCGTGTGTAGACCCTTCGTAAGTTGTAGGAATTTGCTGCGAATTCTGCTCAATGGCAGTACTTTTGGCTATGTTTCTTTTGTCTCTTTTTAATGAATTTCCGATACGATGGTGAAAGCCATTATACGATCGAAGAATGGGGTCACGATGCTTTTAATTGTTTTCGTTCCTCGATCAACTACCAGGATATATTGCTCATGCACAAGACAAAACAACAATTCATAGAAACTATTTTGCAAATTATTTTAAAAACTAGTCTATATTTTTAACTATCCTCAAAGTTCTAATACTTAAATTAAAGAGATAACCTGTAGGCGAATTGCGGGCTCAACCAGTGGAGGTTAAAATCTAATTATTGGGAATGGCAATAAGCTTCCGTCCTTTCTTACGAATTATTTAAACAATTAAATAATACACGATTTTATGTGAAGTATATACCATTGGAAGCTACAACTTTACTGCACCTTTCTTTTCATTTGATCCATTCATTGAGCCAATTTGCGATGCTCTCGTAGGAAGTGAACCGCTCTCCAATAAGGGCCGACTGCATTCAACGGAACAGATGGTAATCCGAGGGTGCAATGTCTGGGGAATTCAGCGGTTGTGGCAAGATTTCTCAATTCAGTCCCTCAAAATATTTCTCGATCGATTTAGCAACGTGGGGCTTGGCGTTGTCATGCAGCAAAATCAGTTTGTCACGTCAACCGTCCCATTCCGCCTGCTTTTCTTTGAGAGCTCGATTCAAACGCATTAGCTGCAGTCGCTAAAGATCGTCAATGATGGTTTCAGATGGTTTAAGGTGTTCATAATAGATTACACCCCTCTGATGCCACCAGATGTACAACAAAACCTTTGAAGCATGAATTCTTTTTTCGCTCTCGATGAACATGGTTTACCTGGCAGGTTACAGCGTTTTAGACGCTTAAGGTTATCCATTTTTCATCACCAGTGACGATGCGATGCAGAAAACTTTTTCTTTTCTGCCATTCAAGAAGCATCTCACACGTCACCAAACGCCTCTCGATATCCCTCTCCTTCAATTGATGTGGCACTCAGTGGTGAGTTACCCGCTTTCTGGACCATTCTCATCACGTGCAAACGTTTACCGACGGTTGATCTGTCAACATCCAACTCTTTAGTCATATCATCAAAGGTTCGACATTCATCTCCGTCCAATAATTGTTGTAATTGAGTATCTTCGAATTTGTTTGGTACCCTTCGCGACCTTTATCACTCACGTCGAAACTGCCACTTTGGAAGCGTGGAAACCACTTTTTCCAAGTTGTATTTGATGGAGCGGGATTACCGTAAATATTGACGAATATACGACACGTTTCAACTGCACTTTTCTTTAATAATGAAGGTAATAATGAAGCATTACTTCCCACAAATGCTGTTTTTTCGGGACGAACGTAGACATTTTTGGCGTCAGATAAAAAGGATATTTATGCTTCAAACGAATATCAACTACTGCGATCGAGACCTCACTAGTACACCTTCAAACTACCAGTATATTACTAGAGCGAATACAAAAAGAGTATCAGCAGCGACACCTCTTGTACGAGGGCGGAAACTTATTTTCATACCGAATAGAAGGGGAAAAATGTAAAAAATACGCGACTAAACAAACAAAAAATTGCAATTTAAACACTTTTATTCGTTTTCGTCCGATATCGACATAATCCTCCGCTGATATAAATTCTCATTATTTCCCTCAAGTCGAGTCACCGCAATGGATCCGCTTCTTCTACCACTTGCACTAGCGTTCCGCCTTCGGATACCTCACGCAGCCCAGTTTGAGAAACGCTGAGTTGGGCGTTACGGATGGAGGGGTATGACAATGTACACAATACATCCTTCCATGCTACTTTTTTCCGCTATTTTCTTGTTTCTTTTTTCTGTTTGCTGCTGCTGTTGCGTGTATTGAGAAAATTGCTTTTGGTTGGCTTCTAGCATTGTTGACATTCTGTTTTTCATACCATCGCATCTCTTCCCCTTCTGCACTCCTTTGCACGCTTCTTGTTAGAAACTTAACATCTTACTTTATTTGCATCAACATTGGCATGAAGGAGATTTCTTTATATTTTATTTTGGTGTATAAGTAAAGTCGTATATGATCGAATAAGTGGAGATTGAGACACCTTAAAATGGGATAAAGTGCAATAAAAAAGCGAATAAGTAGCATAGCGCGAAAAAGAAAAAAAAAGGAAAATATAATAATAATGGGCTCAATGCAATCTGCAAAAAGCGAGAGAGGGTAAATTGAATGGATGACGACATTGGTAGCGCACATAAATTCGTATATTGTGTATAAGTATGTGTGACGACGATGCCATTTTTGTTGCTACGATGGGCAAACAGTAAATACTATTGAAATCTTTTGGTGAATTTTGTATCCTTATTGAAATTTCGTGAAGGTAAACATAAAAATGCCATAGAAAAAAGAGCTCCACACTTACAACAATAATATTACGTAGTAAAAAAATCTCTGGCGACCAGGCAAATTTCTTTGTTTTGCATAGCGTGTGAGGATTAAAAGATAATTGAATTGGGAAAATATTTACATTCTAATATCCTAGCTTACCTGTTTAAAGTCTTAAATGAGATGGTCTAAAAATTATGCTTTTTTTCAACTAATAAAAATAAATAAAAAATTACGCATCTGCTTTAGTGTGAAGTACAATCTTCTTCTTTTGGACTGGCGCGGTAACCGCTTATGTGATTTTGGCCGAATTTAACAAAGCGGGAGAGTTGTTTCTTTGTCATGCTATCCGCCGCCAATTGAGCATACCAAGTGAAGCCAAGTCTTTCTCCACCTGATATTTCCAACGCAGAGGAGGCCTTCCTTTTCCTCTGCTACCACCAGCTGGTACCGCATCGAATACTTTCAAAGCCGGAGCGTTTGTATCCATTCGGACGACATGACCCAGCCAACGAAGCCGTTGGATCTTTATTCGCTGCGCTATGTCTATATCGTCGTAAGGCTCATACAGCTAATCGTTCCATCGTCTGCGATATTCGCCGTTGCCAACGTGCAATGGTCCAAAAATCTTACGCAGAATCTTTCTCTCGAACACTCCAAGCGTCGCTTCATCGCATGTTGTCATTGTCCACACTTCTGCTTCACACATTAGGACGGGCATGATGAGAGCCTTATAAGGTGTTAGTTTTGTTCGTCAAGAGAGGGCTTTACTACTCAATTGCTTACTTAGTCCAAAGTAGCACCTGTTGGCAAGAGAGATTCCCGTTGGATTTCAAGGATGAGATGATGTACCTTAGGGTGATGATAATTTGTTTACCCCCTACAAAAATACATTAGGATAGTTGACAATTAAACTAATGTAATCTGTGGTCGTTTACAGATAGTCTCATGTCTTGTTGTTGTAGCTAGGTAGGTAGCTGGAAGCGCCAGTCGATATCTAAACCAACTCATTTATACAGCTGCCGATCCATTGTGATACCATAATAGCAGTTTACCTACTACTCCTCGTTCAACCATTATATTTTGATTGCAAACCCATTAATTTGGATAACATTTATATCGTTAAGGTCATCGGTATCATTCAAGAACAATAATCCGAAGTATCTAAATCTAGTGGCATACCACGCCGGGCAGTGACAAAGAAGATATCTGACAGAGTCTTTCATCTTCTCATTCTCACAGCTTCTGCAATAGGCGAAATGAGTTACAATCAATCTTTGCGCATATCGACCTAGGAGACAGTGACTTGTGATTAAAGCAACTAACGTAGAGACGTTTTTACTCGAACAATTAAATACCTTCTTTGAGCGCCTCACGTCCCATTCTGGCGAAATCCTTTAATGTGGTACATGTCGTTTTGACTGCAGTGACAATGCTACGTGGACCACACAGTGTGTAGGTTTGAGAAGGGTATACGTACAATCTCCATACCAAGAGGAAGGCGACAGATATTGCTCTCTCTCGCTAATACGTCTACCTGACAATGCTCTGGTATGTCACTATGCTCTTGCTCCTATTTCAAGTGGCTAGTCGGGCTTTTGCGAGTACTGATGAATTCAGTTACAACCCCAAAAAGAGATTTAATCACCGCTTGGCTATCAGAATAAACATAGATTTTCCTAAAGGTTGTCACATTTTTGAGCTACCCTTTTAATAGCTAGAATTTCAGCCTAAAAAACGCTGCAATGATTAGGGAGACGTGCCGAATCGCTTACTTTTGGCTTCTTACAGTAGATGCACAAGCCAACCTATAGTCAAGCTTTGAGCCATCAGTAAAGGACAATAAGTAGTTTTTGCGACGAGGTATATTGTCACCCTTCTCACGTCTAGCTGGAATTCTGGTATAGAATAGAAATTCCCCCAAAGAATAGTCAACAGAGTTTTTTGGACACAGATCGAGTGTTATGGGCGAGTGTCTGAACGAGTGCGAAGATGAGAGTATTCAGGGCATCAGAGGGTGTGATTCTAAGAGCACCACTAATACGTATATGCGCCATACGTTAAACTATGTGAAACCTTTTTCTAATTCTAGTTTTATTAGTGCAATGCCATGACAATGTGCAAACACTATGGTGCCAGGAATTCAATTGTGATCTGACCAGCTGGAAACGAAAACGATTATGACTCTCTAGCAGCGAATGAGTGATAAGATTTCTCTTTTCTATTGGAAAGCACGTAAAAAAATTTCATTTATCAGTCTCACAGGCTAATTTTGTACCTTCAAGAAAATTTTGCAATTATTTGAATTAGTTATAACCTCTTGCGCCGACTATTTGGCAGATATGATTGAGCCTCTAATTCCTACCGCTAGCCTGCGTTCGCTATGCATGACCTTACCGTATTTCATGATTAGTTTGCAAATTTTTAATTGACTGCTTGGCATGCGTTAACTTAGCTTTTCCGAAAATCCAATACTAAATTTCTTCAGCTTAATTTAAAATTCTTGTATTGCTTGTTTGTAGCTTTATTGGGTACTCAGTTCTCAATTTTATGGCGGTCTTATATGTTTTCTTCAGTAAACACAAATTCTCGAAAATCAAAGCTCACACCTTATTATATAAAAAATCGTTGAGCTTTAAAACTACATACCCGAAATTTTTCTATTTGAAAACTTGTTGATTTTTTTTTTTTGAAATTAAGGGCTTCTGATGAATTAGTCATATCGCTAATGGATTTAGAATCGCTCCATCTAAGTGTGCGAGGCTTCGTCATGCCATAGTTGTATGATCACGACAGACACTAGTTTCTACTAACTCGATTTTCTTGAAATGATAACGAAGATTCAGTGTGTCGTGTAGTATACAGTGAGATTTCGTAAGAGCTCTAAGTCCATGCTTAAGAATCTGCTTGATGCTCTTCCAGGCTGCCTCTCTCCCTGCTTTCCATATAGTATTGTTTGAATCCTCTGTCTTGCCAGTCTTTGATACATTCCTTTGTATTGGATTGGGTGAGCCCGTAAAGTATGAGACCCGTTATAAACTATATATCCTGGTACCCAGGCCAACAAAACGGTATTCTTTGCTCCCAAAATATTGAGCACAGTGAAGCAACGAGTTTACATGTTATTATTTGAGATTGCAGTGCACAAAAGGCTGCAAGTACTGCGGGTTATCCCATGGTATGTGGCTCATTACTATCGATCTTTTAAAAGTTCTTTTAAAGTTCGAGACACAAACATCCTCTCCAGTCCTACTATCCGCAAGCTACGCCCCATCTGTGTACCAGATTTCCTAGTCAAGTTGAATGTACGGGTTACTTGTCGTCCAAAGAGCCGGATCTAAAATAGTTCTTGAAATTCCTACAGGAATTGCTTTACATGATTTATATTATTTCTTAGCGATTTCTATAACCCGTGTAGAATTTTCGATCCTTTTGTCAGAAACATTATTAAGTCTTAGTGCTCCTAAGGTAACGTCCTTCCACTCGACATTTTTTTAAGTCAACCCTTTCGAGAACAATTAGTTCAGTTGTTTATTTGATCTAAGTTTCGCTCCAAGGTCGTTCAGAATATCAAATTAGGAGATTCCAAATGAGGACGAACCACTATCCGCCGAACAAAGCGGAGCATAAAAACCACAATCAGGTCATTGACTCCATTTAATTTGTTTCATCAAAGAGGCACATAATTGTAGCGCCACAGTTTGTTTGTTGGCGTTAGGCGCATTTCATAATTTTTCTAACTTTTTAATCAGACTATGTAGAAAAATTTCGAGTATGCAGTTTTATAGTCCATTCAGTTTCGGAAGAACAAAGTACAAGTTTGAAATCACTCGAAATTCGCGTTGATTTTTGATAAATATTCATTGTGACAGCTGCTTAGATATTTCCTCAATGACGATAGATTATGACTGATTGGATTAGTGTGTTAATACACGTGAAATGAGTGCCACCGAGCACATGGTGGGAGCCGAAGTTTGTTCGCTCAATTTCGTTTTTCACCAAAGCTGAAGGCCAAACTTGGTAATCTATCATCCTTGGTTCAGATGGCAACGAAGTAACATGAGTGGAGACTGTGTTGCTTTACCAACTGTGCTGATATTACCAACGCAATTTCAGTTTTTTCGTAAACAATGTTTGCCAATTAGCTGATTCAATCAAATTCGCTGCGAGTTGGTTAACAGTCTTATATTGGCCATACTTTCTCAATTTTTTTTTCACCATGAATTTTCTTAGGAGGCTTGCCGGTATAAATACTTATAAATAATGCACCAAATATTTATTAACAGTTTCATCACTCCCCACCTGTCGATCGCACTTCGGTGCTTGCATTCAAATCAAATCAAATCGAATCGAATGACTGACAGCAGTAACTTGTGCATTTGCATGGAAATACTCAGCGCCAAAAAGGATGTACGTTCTGTCAAGAAAGTACCGGGAATTGTTCAATAAAACGCAAAATAATTGTTTAATCAACAAAATTTATTTTGTTGTCTTCAAAAAAGGCTCCATTCAAAGCAATACACATATGCCAGCGATTGGATCAGTCATCAAAGCACCTTTTAAAGGCGTTTGAAGATATCTTCTTCAGCTCCTTCAGCGAACTCTCCTTAATAGCCTCTATGGAAACGTCCGCGGAGTGGCAATTTAAGTTTTGGGAAAAGGAAAAAGTCACAGGGGGCTAAATCCGGTTAATACGGTGGTTGCTCGATGATATTTGTCGATGTTGTGGTCAAAAAAGTGTTCACAATAAGAGCCTTCTGAGACGGTGCGTTATTATGGTGCAATATCTATCAGTTTCTTTCCATAAATTGGGCCGTTTCCTACGCTCATTCTCTCTCAAACGTCGCATAACCTCCAAATAATATTCTTTATTTACCGTAGAATTATTTGGAATGAATTTCGAGTGCAGAACACCATGATAATCAATGGCTTTCACTTTTGACCAACTTTCACGTGGTTTTTTTGGTTTCGACTCATGTGGATAGCGTCATTCAGCCACCTGCTTACTGGCTTGCATGTCAGACTCATATACCCACGTCTCATCTACCCTGTTATGATGCGCTGGAAAAACGTTGATTCACATCAGCCACCTTCTTCCGATGAATTTTTTGAAAGAAATTCAACTCTTTTGGAACAGGTCGAGCAGCACGCATCTCATGCCCAATTGATGGTGTAAAATGTTGCGAATTGATTCGTGAGTCACGCTAAGGTCACGAGGTCACGAGCGACCTCCCTTAAACTTTAATGATGGTTTTCCAGCACCATTTCCTTGACTTTGTCGGCGTTTTCATCCGTTGAAGACGTTGATGGGCGACCAGATCGGGGCAAATCTTCCACGACTTTGCGGCCTTATACCACTCGTAAGCCCGTGTTTTTGATAAAGCGCACTCGCCATAGGCTTTCTGCAAAACATAAAATTTAAGACAAATTCTTTGATTGATTCCGAGATATCGAACTTTATCCATAGTGAAAATCGGAGAGCACACCTGCGGTGGACTGATGTAATTAAATGCCAAAAACAAGCTAATTAACAGATGAGCATCAAGCTCTGCGACTCTATAGAGGACAGTTTTATCAATATTCCAACAAAAAAAATTAGACATATTCCCTATATTTTTTTGACAGAATGTATGTATGTGTGTACATACCTACTTTTATATATTTGAATATGTTTGCATGTGTCTCCTTATGGGCCAGTTGCAAGGAGTAATGGGCATTGACCGAAAGTGCCTGTGGCATATTTGCCGCAAAATTGTTTGTTCAGACAAACAATGGCAAAAGTGGCAACTTTTTCAATTAAATCAATGGAGTGCATTGTGGAAATTATGTAGAAGTACTTATACAACACAAGCAAATGCTCACTCGCAAAGTTAGGCATGAATGGATGCTTTCACACGCATGCTTGTACTAGTGCATGCATGTGCATGAATGTGTGCACACATACACATGTAAATTATATTTTTCCAAACACATAACTTTATGTGCAAATGTGCATTTACAAACTATTTTCTAACTACTGACATCACAGCTTTTCACATGCAATTTCTAGATCGCTGCATTGTTATGCCTGTAAACTGCCGTAAATGTGAAAAAATTAAAAATAAATATGTTTCATGAAAACTCTTCAAAAATATGTTTTGAAAATATGGCTATAAATTTGGTGTTTTTGTTTTTTGGTTTTTTGTTTTCTAAGTGACTGACAATGCGAGAGAAATAATACAAACAAAATATTCAAGTTTTGAAAAATGTGAAATGTGATGCAGTTGTGCTGCTGAGTGTGAGAATTTACAATTTACGGTTGTAACTCTTAATGGTATATTTGTTTACCCAGAAACCCAAAGTGTGCGGTTTTTATAAAATCTGTAATACACTGCGTTAAATAACTATAGCACTAAGGCTTAGTGGCATATTTTTAAAATATATTTTTCTCTCTTCTAAATTTAGTAAGTTTTTATGAAAATATAGTAGATTCTCTTCAAAAAACTACTTAGTCGTGCCATAAATTCTGTGACAAATTTTACACTGCGTACAGAGAGAAATTCGCAGGAAAAATATTTGTTATTTTTGCTTTGTTCGTATACTCAGCTCATAATATTTGAATATTTTTACTTTAATTTATAAAATTTGTGAATAATAAAATGTTTATCAAATAATTACGCAGCAGCGCTAACAACAAAGGTCCTCGGCTGTTTCTAAGTCAAAAGCAGAAATGGATTAGTGATAATGCAGGAGACTGGATGATATTATTCCACCAAATTGGACTCTTTCATGAGTCTTTACGGCTTGCCAGTGGTTGTCTCTCTCAGAAGATCGAGAAGGTCGATTGAGCCAACGATTGCGTGTTGGAGTGTGTCAATGTTTTAAAATTCTACGAATATGTGTTTTCTAGATGAATATATATAATATATATTATATATAATTGGCGTGTACACCCTTTTTGGGTGTTTGGCCGAGCTCCTCCTCCTATTAGTGGGGTGCGTCTTGATGTTGTTCCACAAATGGAGGGACCTACAGTTTTAAGCCGACTGCGAACGGCAGATATTTTTATGAGGAGCTTTTTCATGGCAGAAATACCTTCGGAGGTTTGCCATTGCCTGCCGAGGGGCGACCGCTATTAAAAAAATGTTTTTCTTAATTTTGGTGTTTCACCGAGATTCGAACCGACGTTCTCTCAGTGAATTGCGAATGGTAGTCACGCACCAACCCATTCGGCTACCGCAGCCGCCCATCGCAAAATGGCCACTTGCTTTTTCATTTAATATGCATCAAACTCTGGCCTAGCTTTCCAATACAGTTTATGTGACCAGTAATTCCTAAATAATGCTTTAAATACAATTCATTTGGAAGAGTCAAAGGCTCTTATTGCTATCGCATCATTTTAAGTAAGGGAACGAAAATATCCACGGAATTCATTCGCACTAAACGAAAAATAATTTATAATCGTAAATTACTGCGGCCTGTCAAAAATATTTACTCCGCATCAACGAGTTTAACGGTCTCAAAAAAGGTCTACATAATAAATATATTCCGTAACATAAAGGAGAACCACAAATCGTTTCGTAGCTTCATAATATTCAAGAAATCTGTATCATACTTCTGAAACTTCCCGTATGATATAAAGGATTTTCTAATAACAGGTGTTATTTTTAATAGGATTGCGCTTTCGAGAGATGATTAACAATTCTTTATGGCCGGAATTGTATGGTATTGATATGTACAACGTTAATTTTCAACAAGACGGCGCTACGTGCCACGAAACCATTGATCTTTTACGGGAAAAGTTTCGGAACCGTGTTATCTCTCGAAGAGGTTATCACAATTGGCCACCGAGATCTTGCGATTTGACTTTTCTCTCCGGAGCCACGTGAAAAATAAGATCTACGCCAATAGCCCAGGGTCGATTCAAAACCTCAAATATGGAATTCGTGAGGCCATCGAGGACGTAGCCGCTTTGCAATTCGGGTATGGGAAATTTCATGAAAAGGATATCGTCTTGCAAGCGTGGTCGTGGTGGTAATTTGTCTGACCGGTTGGGTCAGCAGTGCCGATAAAAATAAATTCCACAGGGGTCAATTTGCAGCTTTGACTTTATCTGCGGCCAAGTGAGCGCGTCGTCAGATGTCGTGAATTCGTCCCATAGGCTTCGTCTCCATGTTCCTACTGACTTTGATACCAAATCCAGAAAATGGAACCTATCTTTGGCAGCGACTTTTCAAAGGAAAAAATGGTCAAGAACCGGAATACAGAAAGTAAGAATCCTTTTTCAAACAGGTAAAATTGACCAATAAGGGAAAGTAGCAGACCTCCCTCGTTAAAAGTTCTATTAATTTCCGGCAATCAAGGATATAACGCACCTTACACTCACGGTGTGGGTAACCTTTTGAGCCGGCACCTCATAATGCACTCGGAACAATGTCTGTAACTCCCTTAATTTTGCTGTGATTGGCCTGAAACGTTGACCCATTACCTTCCAGTAGAAGTGCTCTAACTGGCTCTTCTTTGCTCTGATTGTCGTGAAATTTCGGCGCGCAATTGTAGAAGCGTCAGACTGTCCAAATATGAATTATCAAAGAATTATAAAAATCGGTTGGCAAACAACAAAACTGTGAAATCTCCTGGGAAAAATGTCTGTAACTTCCTTAATTTTGCTCTGATTGGCCTAAAGCTTTGACACATTACCTCCAGGTAAAAGTGCTCTAACTGGCTCACCTTTGCTCTGATTGACGTGAAATTTCGGCACGCAATTGTAGAACCGTAATCCTATCCAAATATGCACAAATTATAAAAATTGTTTTCATATATCAAAACTGTTCTATGTTAAATATTTATATAAAATTGATACAGCAAAGTGGATGCCAATTGCAAAATATATAGAAAGTTTTTCTTGTGTTAGTTGGGGGTTTCGTTAGGAAAGTCCAAAATCAACACACGAAAGTAAGAATGATGAAGTGAGTTAACTGAGACGATTTTTTACAGACTGTCAACCGAGAACATCGGTCATAATTA
The DNA here is from genome assembly GCA_037575425.1 of Anastrepha fraterculus. Classification (NCBI taxonomy): domain Eukaryota; kingdom Metazoa; phylum Arthropoda; class Insecta; order Diptera; family Tephritidae; genus Anastrepha; species Anastrepha fraterculus. The sequence goes on along the minus strand of JAYXIM010035102.1, from coordinate 54,023 downwards.
TTCTGGTCCAGCAGAAAAGCGCAGAACACTCAGAGAAGCACTCTTCATTAAGCGCTGGGAGTTAAAAATGGCTAGTGATAAAGCTTTCGGTAACTTTATATTATTAAGAACAATTTTTTGCATAGAAACTAATCTTATTTATTTTCAAAACAAGTATGTATGTACTATCTATCACAACTTTTCTGGTAATTTTTTATATCTGTAGTGCAGCTAATGCCCGACCCTTCGACCTAGAAGATCTTTTGGGGCCTTTTAGACTTTTTCGGTAGCCCTGTATGCTCATATTCACCACTAATACGGCTTTCCATTTTCCACTATTTGCCATTGCGCTATTCCACAATAGCCGACTGACCCTTTCAGTGCAAACTTTATTCTAATTCGCTTTGCGACGCATAAAAAACTTATAAAAGAATAAATTCATATGCTCGAATTGTTTTTGACATGTGTGGAAAAATGAGCGCACACAACTTTTTCGCGAGTACTGGGAAAATTTATGGAAACAAGTTTCGAATTGCGCTGATAGTTTGAATAACTGTGAACGGTGGAATTAATGCATCAACCCACTGCATACAATATGTGTGTATGGTAAAATGTGTATGAATGTGGATAATGTATATATGTATATTAGGGTGGGTCGATTTAAAGATCGCTCATTGCTCTGTGAAAATCGTATTCTAGGTATCAAAATAAGAAACTTTGCCGAAGGAACCATACCTCTAAAACGAATTCTGATGTCCCCCAATTTGGGTCGAACGAAAAATTCCACTTTGACCCATTTAGAGTGTTCCAATCGAGTCCAAATGTATGACCGATCGCCACTAACTTTGGACGGCCGATCCACCCAAGCCAGTGGTATACCCCCTGGAACTCCTCTGGACGGTTCCCCATACAATCATTTCAAAATATCACCATTTTTGGCCTTTACGTGAGAAAAGAAACTAAAAAGTTCGACCCAAATTGGGGGACATCAGAACTCGTTTTAGAGGTATGGTTCCTTTGGCAAAGTTTCTTATTTTGATCCCTAGAATATGATTTTCACAGAGCAATGGGCGATTTGTTTGCCTGCGCACAAATCGACCCGGCCTAATGTATATCTATACTATTATAGTTGAAAATAAATATTGCATACATACATACAAGCGAACGTTGATGGTAGGAAAAAGAAATTAAAGAAAGCCCAACTAATATAGATATTTCAGCAAACTTCGGGATATTTACACAATCGGACATACACTTACACCAATACATGTGCACATAAGCTTGTGTGTTGGAGCCATTTCCGAATTGGCATTCATTGCACCTCGTATTTTTGAGAAGTTTTTTAATATTTGCGCAGGCGATATTTTGCGAGTCCATTTAGTAATGTGAACAAGAGATTTCTAAATTATTTACTACCTAATTTTTAGTCACCGATGGCTAAATAGAATTGTATGCAGGGTTGCCAATATCCCAAATTGTTGAAATTTATAAATTTATATTCAACAAAAGAAGTCAATTGTGAAAACTCAACGTGCGTATAGAAAATTAAATAATGTGAAAAGTGCGAAAGGTTTTCGACTGGTGATGCTCTTTCTAATCCTAAGAGGCCAAATCAAAACCGATCAAGGCGTCGCCAAGGACATCCCAAAATCGCCGTTCTCAGCAGTTGGGCATTGCACAGACCACTTAACAACGAATTATCCGCATTGATTTGGATTTATTCCCGTATAAGATTCAATTGACGCAAGATTCAATTGTTGCCTGCGGACAAGCCTCGTCGATTGGAATGGTCCCAAAGAGTCATTGAAATCCGTCAGGTCCTTCAAATATGGGCAACTCTGTATATATTGACACTTATACCAGTACCAGTCAAAATGACTGGTGCAAGTTTTTAAGCGATGAAAATGCATTAGGGCAGCTCAACAATTGATAGGGTCAACTTCAGCGCAATTTTCAAAATTATTAAAATTTAAAAAAATATGTAAAATAAGTTAAATAACAACCTTGAAAAATGAAAATATCGTATTTGATTTTTTCTATTGTAAAAAAAATTCCTGAAAATATCCTAAGTTTTCGAGCTCTAGACCACCGGGACCCCTTAAGAACGTTTTTGCTAAAAGCAGTTCAAATTTCACTTGGGTGAAGTGCTGAGTCGTCCATAATGAGCGTAGCATATCATAAACGTTGCCTATTGTACTGTAGTCGTGAACATTCCAAGTCAGATTTCTATTAAGTGTTATTCTTAGGTTCTTTGAAGTGTCCACAAATTTTATAATTGAATTGCTCAGTTTCACTTCATTCCCGTATTGAAGTTTAAATGTATAGTTTTAAATAACGATTATTTATGATTTGTTTGGATTTAAGAGCATCTCACTATCGCAGGCTCACTTGTTAACGTTTTCTAAGCCAGTGTTGATGTTATTAGTGCACAAAAGGACAACAAGGAATATTATAATATTTTAGTGCGTTTGGAAGAGCATTGACGTATAGTACAAACAAAAGCGGACCAAGAATAGAACCTTGGGAAATGGTCGGTAGCGGTAAGATACGTGATACACCGGTACGGTTAGTGTTAACCAAAACAACGGCGAGAGCTACAATCAACCGATTTGGGAAATCTCTTCAAAATTGTTCCGGTCGGTTCAAAAACTGTGGAAATCGCTCTATACTTAGTTGCCGGCATATTTAATGAAGGAATGGCATCACTATTGTTTTATAAGAAGGCAATAGGAATTACACTTGGGCCCAATGCGCATTCATACTATGTCGAAAAAGAAGATGAGCAGCGCATGAACATTTCCTATCTCAGAGCGTGTGAGAGCCCCCGAGATGGAAGAATGACCCGCAGACAACATTAGCTCGAGTTATTAGAAGCTGCCGAAATGGCGGAGGGTGTATTATATGGTCCTGGAATAGACAACTCCATGTAAGTTATAACAAAAAACATTTTTCCTATGAAAACCTATACACATTTAAATTACTTAACACCTCTTTTGCGCGCCAATATCATTTGCTGGCCTTATCAACAATACTCAATCAACAGGATAGAGAAAATTCATAAAGTTTTCTTTAAGTACGCTTTGCGCTTATGATTTACTGAGCCACTTTCATCAATCAATACTCGCTTACTTCCTTTAAATCTGAAATCTCTAGAAAGTATTATTAAGAGAGATTTTGGCTCTGCTGCCCTTGTGAAAAAAAGAAAAAATTAATTCTAATGTTCCAGGAAGAGAATTACGAAATTTCTTCCCTTTTTTTGAAGGCAATAACAAAACAAATTATGCCCGAAACGCGCCAATTGCTCGCGCTCTTAATGAGTTCAACCAGATCTCACCTATTATCAAGCTTGATTTTTCTTTCTTCAATGGTGAGTTCATTAACCTTCTGAAATCTTGTATGTAAATTTATTTAATTTTGTATTTGTAGTTTTGATGAGTTTTTTGTTAATAGACTTTCGTCATCATCATCATCAAGCTTCTTCATTAGGCAGCGTTACAGCTCGGGATGAGCTTTAGCTTCATTCACAATTTTCTTTCAGGCGATTGTTTCACTCCAGTTGTTTATTTGAATCTTTTTCAGGCCAGTGATGACTTAATCTAGCTGGTTCACTTTTGGGCGTCCTCGTGTTTTCGAAACTAGCGGATTATAAGCAGTCAAGACTTTTGGCGGGCGGTCCTTGTTCATACGTTCAATATGATCCATCCAATGTATTCTTTGTGATGTAGTGTATCAAACACATCTTCTCTTTTACATAAGGACAGCAGTTCGTCATTGTACCGAGCTTTATATTTGCCATCGCTTTCCCAGAGTGGTCCAATTATTTTTCGGAGTATAATTAAAAAAAATGTAGGCATTGCTCCTCTGTGGGTCCATGGTTCACATTCATTTCATACACTTTATATATATAAATAAAATCGTTTGTTTTTATTAATTAGGAAAAAGTTATTCAAGATCCAAATAGAGTGATAAATTTGGCGCCTGTCTGCACCAATTTGCGTATATCCTGCACCGACTCTCTAAACATAAATAACGAGTGGATCCGATTTTTCAATTAGTTTTTTTTTTGCTTTTTTTAATTATTATTAGTTTTATGTGCAAAAAAAATTGATGATTTATTTAACCAATAATCGATTTTTGGCTTACAAATGTTGTCAAAAATGAAAAAAATCTTGAAAAGAGAAACAATCGACAGCGTTGCCTAGAGAAATTTATTATTAGTAAAATAATCTCAATTTTATTGTTAAAGTTAATCCACCTACGAGTTTTAACAAGCAGCGTAAAGCAAACATTTTTGAAGGTACCTACCGAAATTAGGTGTCAATCCCGATCAACCCTTCTACTATACAGCGATCAGTTAAGACGTTTTTCCAGGAACATTCCTCGAAAGTCTACCATCCCTAAGTGGACCAATTATCAACGTCAAAATGTCCTAAATGCTCGTAAAGCTGACTTGAAGCCCACCTGATCAGGAGCAGACCAAATGTAGCCCTCATCCTCACCTTTGTACCCGAAGAAAACACCTCGAGGGTGTTCTCTCTTTCCAACTCATCAGCTATGCAGTTCTCTGCTATGTCACTAGGACCTGCCAACAATAAAATCAAGATAATCGGATATGACTGAAAGTGGTTTCCTTGCTCAGTCACGTTCCTTGCAAAAAAATATTTATCTTTTAATTGCCATTACAGTTAGCATTTTCGCGGAACTCTGCTTTTGCTTCGTTATCCGTAGAAATTCCTTTGAAAAAAATTTACTACAAAATCGAGCTACTTTAAAATCAACAAAGTCTTCACAATCACGAAGGCTGTGAAACTGTCTCACTCAAAATCCAATGAATCCGGCTTTCTTTCGCAAGCAAGCAAAATAGCATCAATTGCACTACTAAGTACTACATATGCACATGTCGAGTCTTACATAGACGTAGCAAAAATGCCAGATATTACCAAACTGCTCGTTAAGTGAAGTTACAGCTCGATATGCCTACATTAATATGCGGCAACGCGATGGTGAAACATAAAAACTGGCAACTTCCATAGTTCATTCCCTTGCGTCGGTTCACGTATGATTTTTACCGATGCTTCTCAAGTATATGAGTTTCATCGCTACTTCTTGCATACAAATGAAATGGCGAATGCAAAACGAAAATTTTCCCAATTAAACTTCGTTTTAATTACTAGCAGTTGAAGCTGTGACAAAATTACAGACATTCGCAAACGCTATGCTTCCAGGCATAGTAGCTGTAGGCAGTACTAAAACAACAACAACAACAACAATCCTAACAAAAACCATATCTACGTTGGCTCTGCAGTAGCACGGTGTCAGTGGGTAAGTATAATAAGCGATGGTGCTTCAGTGAGAGAGTGTCAACCAATGTACAGGTATTAACGAAGTGAGCAGGGCGTATGAGTAACCTAATGGAAAATGCCTAAGAAGTGCCGCGTAAATGGAGCTGGAGTGTATAAGGTCTAACTCATACGAAAACTGCCACCTTAGCAAACGAATGGAATATTAAACAAAGTTGTGTTGCGGGAATGTGCTGTTTTTCTTTTTAAATTTCACTTTCACTGCCTAAGCCCGTGTCTCCACAGGCAATCGCTGATGCCTTGATAATCATTGATTTGTTTACCCAAGAATCAGATCATCCATGTTATTAGTATGTAGTTTTATAGCTCAACTTTATTACACTATGAAATTTAATAATTCGACAAAGGTTGCTTCTGCCGATTTTCTGGTCAATGAAAAATTAAGTATTTTTATTATTAGGTGCGTAACTAAGTTCTCGCTGTTTTTTTGATGAAAATACAGCTTTGTTCTGAAAAAATGGTCACAAGTGAATCACTGAAAGTATTGCCCATCGCTGGCTGTTACTTTTTCCCATCTTTCTCGTAGATCTGGTATACCGTCGCGGTAAAACTGTTCATCTAATGAGGCTATCCACGGATCAAGTCATTTTTTGGTGTCTTCATATGAATGGAGCTGCTGGTCAGCTAGACCATGTGCCGTCGATCGGAACAGGTGATAATCGGACGGCGCAGTATCTAGAGAATATGGCGGATGGGGTAGGATTTCACATTTCAGTATTTCCAGGTAGGTTTTAACGGGTTTGGCGGCGTGAGGCCGAGCGTTGCCATGCTGTAGAATTACTTTTTCATGCCTCTCCGCACAGTGCTCGGCTCAATCGCTGAAATTGAAGTGGAGACCGATCCCCAGTGATGATTTCGCTTGGTTTTAACAGTTCATAGTAAATAACACCAATTTCGTCCCACCAAATACGTAGTGTAACCTTCGCAGCGTGAATATTCGGCCGAGGCGACGACGTAGAAGCATGACCGAGCACTCCCCATGACTTTTTTTTCTTTGTATTGCTGTAATCAATCCATTTTTCATCACCCGTCACGATGCGATAAAGAAAACTATTCCTTTTTTTCCGATGGAGCAATTATTAACAGGCGAAAAAACGACGTTCAACATCCCTTGGTTTTAACTCATAAGAAACCCCTGTTTCTGAATCATTCCCAAAGCATGCAATCGCTTGGAAATGGATCGGCGGGTAACTCCTAAAACTGAAGCAAGCTCTTCTTGCATTTGACAGCGATCCTCATTGAGCAATGCCTCCAATTCAACGAGTTCGAAGTTTTAATGTTCACGACTGTCCGCGTGAAGGATTACCAAAAACCATCAGAAATACTGAAATACGCCTAAAGCTATAACGGATAATAATCTTTAAAAAACAAAAAATCGATTTTTTTTAATTCTGGACATATGTAACCCTCTAAGTGCAACAAAGTTTTATAGCGAGTAACATTGGTAAAAACTTTGCCAATTTAAATCAAAAAATGAAGTTATGGACTTAGATGATATTCTTTTAAAAGCTTAAAATATTTATTGCTTTGCGGCCTAAAATAAAGTTGCCTACAAATAACTGAAAATAGTTTAGTGTCAAGTGTATAACCAGTCTGCGGTAATATTCGCTTTAATTTTCGATTTTAATTACTATTATAAATTGTTACTCGAGTAAATTTTTGTCAAATCTCACAAGTTCATAAATATGCAAATACATGTTTAAGCTTTAGGGATGTACATTTTTTCGATTTTTACAGTCCTGAGATTTTTGGGATTGTGCTAGTCAATCCCGAAATTTCGGGAATATTTCCGGGGCTCAACATACAACAACTTAACTAGACAATACCTTCTGCTCAAATATGAACGAGACGTTATCAATAAAACGGTCCGCGGATGACATATGGCAAAAATAATTTTTTCGTTTTTTGGTAGGACTGTTATAAGCTTACATGGCAGATTTCAGCGTGATATGTGACATCTGTACTACTGTAAACAAGTCAAGCTCGAGTGTGTTTTTCGAATTTAACGATGGAAATTCAAGTTGAACAAAGAATTTGTTTGAAATTTTTTTATTCCAACAAAATTTCGTCTTCAGACGCCTTAAAAATGTTGCAGACAACCTATGGGGACTCTGCTCTATCGCGTGCATGTGTTTTCCAGTGGTACAAATCGTTCAAAGAGGGCCGTACATAGGTTGAAAACTTGCCTCATGAACGTCGTCCAGCAACATCAGTAAACGACGAAAACATCGGAAAAGTAAAGGAAATTGTGCTTGAAAATCGCACAAATTGCAAAATCGGTTAACGCTGAATATTATTTAGACGTTTTAAAGCGTTTGCGCGAGAACATTCGTCTTAAAAGGAAGGAATTGTGGCACAACAAGTCATGGTTCTTGCATCACGATAATGCACCAGCTCACACATCACGTCTTGTTCGCGATTATTTCAACAAAAATAATGTTAATATCGTTCCGCAAGCACCGTATTCGCCTGATATGGCTCCATGTGACTTTTTCCTGTTTCCCAAGCTCAAGTTGCCGCTCCGTGGAAAACATTTTGAGACAATTGAAGTCATAAAAGAGAATTCGAAGAACACACTCGAGCTTGACTTGTTTACAGTAGCACAGAAAACAAACTATGTGACATATCACGCTGAAATTTGCCACGTAAGCTTATAACAGTCCTACCAAAAAAACAAAAAATTTATTTTTGCCATATGTCATCCGCGGACCGTTTTATTGATAACGTCTCGTTCATATTTGAGCAGAAGGTATAATAAATAATAAATAAATAGGCTTTAAAAATTCTTTTTTTGAAATGCAAAATATCTCATTAATTCTAAAACGAATATATCTATATTTGCTAAAAATGTATATAAATGTTTCTTTCTTTGTTTTAAAAACGAATTTTCTGTCCGGATTTTAAAATACTGACTGGAAATCCTTTGCGAAAATTCTTCTAAATATTCAACAAAATAACTTCTTAGTAACCACCAAAGATCAATTAGAAGAAGAAGTACAAGAAGGTTTGTCCAAGTAAAGTTACAAGAACAAGGAAATCGCTTTTGCATAACACTTAACAAAAACTTTCCAACCCAACGAAAATCAATGTGACAATTTGTTACTCTTATCTACTGTGAACGAAAGCACCCCTTTTTCATTCATTACATCATTCAAAGAACTCAAACGAGAAATAAAACCACTAAAAGATAAAACAAGCTCCCGGACTCGATTTAATTACAGCTGAGATGTTAAAAAAGTTACCCTATATAAGATTGGTTAAATTAGCAAAGTTATTTAAGGGGGAAGCCTGCATCTCTTTGCGATTTTTTTTTAAGGAAAAAATTAATTTAGCACTGCAAAGTTTTTTCTATCTTTTACTGAACATTTAAAAAGTATAAAAAATTTTTGTACTGGTTAAAATAAGTTGAAAAAAATGTTTAACATAGAAATTAGTAGAGCGCTGCAACGCTGGAGTTTCCAACTGGCGTACAAGATACAGCTCGTAATTATTATCTAAAGCAAAAAATTCAAATGGATTTCTAATTATCATGATTTTTTATTCTAGATGAACTAAGAAAACTGAGAGAAATTCCAAAATTTCAACTTTTTGGAGGTTTTAAAGAAAAAAATGCCTTTCTATAAAAACAAAATGCACTTCAACTTGGTATAAAAATCTTGAACAATTTTTTTTTATCTATTTTGTTAGTTCAAATATAAGATAATTGAATACTGATGGGAACAAGCTATGATTCATTTCAAAAGGTTCATTAGTTTTTTTCATTCATGTACGCCAATTCAAAGAAATCTTAAAAATGAAAAGTCGAGAATATAAGATAAAGTTTGTACTATAGCTGTCCGGTCACAGCGTAACTACCTAACGGTCGCCTACCTTTGGCTTTGTATCTACAGAAATATTGAGAATTAGGCTCTGTAACTTTGTGTGAATATTCTGAAATATATTAGGAATCGCTTAAAACGAAAAAAAAAAAATAGATTTTTCTGACCTTATAAACCTGCTCCCCCTTAATCATTAAATGTATCTGCACCCTATGGAGTTGCAGAAATAATAACGATTCCGAAACCGGGAAAAGATCTACATCTTATTTCCTCATATCGACCAATCTCGTAAGCTATTGAAAAGCTCATCCTCAATCGAGTGACACCAATTGTCGACTCTAAAAACTTGTTACCTTCCCATCACCTTGGCTTTCGTAGTAAGCACTCAATCATCGATCAAGTGCTCAGAATCACTGCCAAAATTGAAAACTCTTTTGAACAGAATAACATGTGTTCATCAGTATTCATGGACGTCAGACAAGCTTTCGACAAGGTTTGGCATGACGGCTTAAATAACGAACTAAAAACGTGTCTTCCTGATTTTTGCACCCTGAAATGGCGAATTAGACGAAGATCAAGCTATCCATATACGGGTATAACAAAACATCTACAGCAGTCACACAATTTATTCGTACAACCTGCGTAGTACGTAAAAACCTTTAGCTTTGCGCAAAATATTTGCTGTGACAATATATTTATTTTGGGTCACTTTAAGAATGTTACATTCCTGATGAGTTGCCGCAAGCAAAACTCTCGTTATTTCAACTCACACTGAAGGGTTCCAAGGAAAGCAGGCAGATGTAGCAAAATGCTGCAAAATCAAACACTTTCAGCTCATGATATTGTTACCGCAAAAGTAACAGTAAAAATAATTTGTGTTTTTACTAATATTGGTGAAAACGAAATAAGATTGGGTTTTCTTAGCTTTTATCGCCGATTCAGTTTCAGTTGCGCGTAATATCTCGATTGAAAGTGGCAAAATGGGACGGAGTGAGGATTTACCATTAGAAATGCGTCAAATTGTTATTAAATTGTACATGGAAAACAAGCCTCTACGCGTAATCGGCAAAAAAAATGGCAAATCGCATTCTACGGTGCGAAATGTTATTGCTAATTATGTTGATACTGGTCAACTGGAAGCTAATCACCAACAAGACGGAAGGAGAAAAATATTGACTCCACGTGAGAAACGCAACATAGTAGCATCAGTCGCGGAAAGTCCAAAAATAACCTCCACGATACTATACCGAAATATTAAAGAGTCTTTGCATAAAAAAGTAGGCCCATAAACTGTCCGTAATTGTCAGCAAAACGCTGGTGATCGAAACAGAGTGGCACGCCACAACCCCTAAATTTTAGATATTAACAGAAAGAAGGGATTGAAGTTCGCCAAACGCTATATATAGGGTGGGCCACGTAAAATTTTTTTTTTTAATCGGCTATAAAAAAAAAACTAATCAATATTTTTTCAAACTTTTTTTTTATTTTGAAGATTAAACATTGTCATTTATGAATGAAAAATAACATCGTTCAAATGACATTTTCGATCCAATTTCATGAATGGTAACTTCGATTTCGTGTTTTAAAGCATCAATCGTCTCTGGATGGTTCGCATAGCATTTGTCCTTAACGGCTCCCCACAAGAAATAGTCCAACGGGCTTAAGTCACAGATCCGAGGCGGCCAATTGATATCGGAATTTCGGCTGATTATTCGGTTTTAAAAAACGGGAGCCAAAAGTTCGAGTGTAACTTTGGCAGTGTGACAAGTTGAACCGTCCTGTTGAAACCAAATGTCGTCCATGTCATCCTCTTAAATTTTTGGAAACAAAAACTCGTTGAGCATGTCACGGTAACGCTCGCCATATACTGTAACCGCGGAATAAGAAGAAGATTCACCACATTGGAAATAAATTTTCAAAATTTTCCAATAGCGTCCCATTTCGTAAATGTCAAACATTTAAGTAAATTATGAATACATTTAACATGTCATTTGTGTTACCATTCTCAAAAAAATAGGTGGTTCAAAAAACAAACGCTATATGGCCCACCCTGTACATAAATGAGGCAGATTCCTCATATTCAGTGATGAGTCGAAATTTAATGTTCTTGGGGCAGAAGACCCTCCAAAAGTTTAGCGAAAAGAAAATACAGAACTGAATGAAACAAATCTTACTCCTACCGTAAAGCATGGCGGAAAAGGTGCAATGGTTAGGGGGTGCATAGCTGCATGTGGAGTAGAAAAAATGGTTTTTCTTGATGATACCTTATACTTAAATATGAACGAGACGTTATCAATAAAACCGTCCGCGAATGACATATGGCAAAAATAAATTTTTTGTTTTTTGGCAAGACTGTTATAAGCTTACATGGCAAATTTCAGCGAGATATGTCACATAGTTTGTTTTCTGTGCTACTGTAAACAAGTCAAGCTCGAGTGTGTTCTTCGAATTCTCTTTTATGACTTCAATTGTCTCAAAAAGTTTTCCACGGAGCGGCAACTAGAGCTTGGGAAACAGAAAAAAGTCACATGGAGCCATATCAGGAGAATAAGGTGCTTGCGGAACGATATTAACATTATTTTTTTTTAAATAATCGCGAACAAGACGTGATGTGTGAGCTGGTGCATTATCGTGATGCAAGAACCATGACTTGTTGTGCCACAATTCCTTCCTTTTAAGACGAATGTTCTCGCGCAAACGCTTTAAAACGTCTAAATAATATTCAGCGTTAACCGATTTTGCGATTTGTGCGATTTTCAAGCACAATTTCCCTTACTTTTCCGATGTTTTCGTCGTTTACTGATGTTGCTGGACGACGTTCATGAGGCAAGTTTTCAACCGATGTACGGCCCTCTTTGGACGATTTGTACCACTGAAAAACACGTGCACGCGATAGAGCAGAGTCCCCATAGGTTGTCTGCAACATGTTTAAGGCGTCTGAAGCCGAAATTTTGTTGGAATAACAAAATTTCAAACAAATTCTTTGTTCAACTTGAATTTCCATCGCTAAATTCGAAGAACACACTCGAGCTTGACTTGTTTACAGTAGCACAGAAAACAAACTATGTGACATATCACGCTGAAATTTGCCATGTAAGCTTATAACAGTCCTACCAAAAAACAAAAAATTGATTTTTGCCATATGTCATCCGCAGACCGTTTTATTGATAACGTCTCGTTCATATTTAAGTATAAGGTAAAAATTTTCAGTACTGTGAAACTTGGACTGGATGCTAAAGGGTTCTCGTTTCCACAAGCTATTTACCAAAGTAAGCAGCTTAAGACTTCACCTCAATCACCAGATCTGAACCCAAATGAGCATGTCTGGGAGATCTTAGAAAGGAGAATCAGAAAGCACAAAATAACATCAAAGGCATCTTTAAAGACAGCTTTAAGTGTTGGGTGGGAGAAAATTGCAGCTAATGAAGATAACAGTAAAGAGTATGCATCGACGTTTGGAAGCAGTTATTAAAGCTAAAGGCGGCCCAAACAAGTACTGAATACTCGTTTTTTTCTATTATTTTTTTAAATAAAATATTCTTTATATGGCTATGTACGATTAATATATTGGCATAAAATTGTGGCTTATTTCGGTATTACCTTAAGTTCTCTAATTCCAGAAATGAATTTGAAAATTTTTGTTTCTTAAATATTGAATAAATATGGTATTTTTTACGAATATATCCCAATTTTGTTCTTGTGTATAAATTTTGCAAGGTATCAGGTTTATCTGTTTATAAACTGCTAGTGTGCGAATAAATTGTGTGACCACTGTATATAAACAAATAATAAAGCCTTTGTGGTCCTATGGCGCGTAACTATGGGGTTGCGTCAAAGTAATATAAATATACTTCAACGATTCCAGAATGAAATCCTTCAAGATATTCTTAGCTCCCCTAGGTTCGTTCGCAATAAGGATATTCATCGTGAACTCAAGATCTCTACAGATCTCTCACTCCCTAAGGCTTCCAAGGTACGTGAATAAGGAAGCTAGCAAACTCCTCAACATCTCCGGACAAACCCGATGACTCCATCGAATCGAACCACAACATGATCTGGCATGTTGCTTGTGATCTTAAGGAAGCGCCTATGAAAATCTCTTCACGAAATTCTTTTTATGTTACCAAAAATTTTACTGCTCGTTAGTTTATGTGTAACTGTTGCAGTGGCAACAAATATTGTTATGTATTTTATAGTGTATCTATGTTTGTATTAAAAAATATATAAAAAAATGCAAAAGCATCGTCAGAAATTACAAATCCCGAAAATCTCAAGGATGTTGACAAATAGTCCCGGAAATATCGATACTAGAAAAATACGCTAGTATGCATATGCGGCCGAAAGTTTACTTTTTACGTGCGCTCATACTCGTATGCCTTAGAAAAACTACCTGGTATGCATATGTAGTACGTACTGTGATGGTGTGTGTGCAGGTATGGTAGTGAAGTTGATGCTTATTAAAATTTTGCAGAGCCTTTAATGAAGTTGGAAAATTGTTTGCCGCAACGTGAGCTAGTTTAGCTGCCAGTTTGTAAGCTTAGTATGAAATAGCATTATAACAAGCAAAAAGCAAAATAACAACAACAAAACAAACCCAAAAAAAAAGTTGCATGTTCGAGCAACGAGATAAATGAAAAATAGCTCTCCTATGGATTTTAAAGCTAATGCAAACAGGTATGAGTGTGAATCGTTAAATAATTAATAGACATTTTTAGAAAATGTAATGGCAACATCAAGTATTGTAAAAATTGAATAGATTTATATCAGGTACCGAGATTAATATTCAAAGATCTGGTAGCGCAGGTGCAGATGCTTGGGGCAAGCTAATTATTGGTGCGGATGTAAATGCGCATCACGTAATATGGGCAGCACTGATACTAACGCTAGAAGTGAGTGTCGTTTGATTATCTGATGAAAACTAAACTACAGATTTGTAAAAAGGTAATAAACCTACTTTTGTCATAAGTAATAGACAGGAAGTGTTAGACGCTACTTTCGCTTTGATTCCGTTATTAACAGAATTAGGAGCTGGAAAGTTTTGGAAGAACATTCCTTCTCTGATCATCGATATATCTTGTTTGAGGTTAGTAAAAATCTACAGAAACCTAATCAGGAAAACAGACTGGGAAAAATATGTAGATTGTATCAGGAACATGTCAGTCTATTGTATCACAAAGCATAGAAGGACTAGAAAATTTGGTTGATAAGATTACCTAAGCCATGAATGCTGTCTTAGCTGAAGCCTGTCGCATAAGAAGACTGCGGGGTAAGCCCAAGCCTAAGTAGTGGATAGTTGAACTACCATAAGCAAGCTTCAAAAAACAAGCAGAAGCGCTTTTAATGAGGCAAAGAAAACACGTCTCGCAGAAGATTGGAAAGGTTATAAAGATGCGCTGCGAATCTATAAGAAGGAAACCAGAAATGCCCAAGGGCAATCTCTGAGATCTTTTTGCGAGGAGGTTCAGGGCGCAAATGAGATTTCCAGGCCTCATAAGATATTAGCGCGAGGTCCCCAAAGTTGGGAACTGGTACAGAAAAGTGTGGGTACGTTCACTACAACCAATAAAGAGTCTTTAGAGCTTTTACTCAACACTCATTTTTCAGGCTGCTTACATATTACTGGGCAGGGCATGGAATATACCGTACACTGCCGCGAATCCAGAATAGACGCTATATCCGAGGACCGACTCTTTTGGGCGATTGAAATTTTTAAACCTTTTAAATCACCAGGTCCAGATGGTGTTTATCCAGTGGAACTGTAGAAAGTCGCTGGATATTTAACACACTTCTCTAATTTATAGAGAAGTCTCAATGACAGGAATGTATGGAATTTCGAGGGGTACTCGTTTCGCGAAGACTAATCACCACAGACATATTTTTCACAAAAAAGTTAACAGTAAGGGACTAAGTTGTGTAAATTTTCTCTATTCGACACAATTTTCTTATATGGAAAAAACATCCTATACCGTCAGCAGAAAATATTGTTAAAAATCAACGACATTTTTGAACTGAAATTTTGCGGAGCATTTGCAGAATTTTTATAAATTTAGTGTTACGTTCGAAATCTTAGTTTTTATATGGGTTTTATTTTAGTACGAACTATATTTTTATAAACGAACAATTCAAATTATAAAATAAATAAACAAATAGTCAAAACTTAGCAATATCTGGTGTACACTTTATTTTGACGCTAACGGTACATATATAGGTGGGTGCAAACATATATACGGGCCGCGACCATTCGACATGACAAAAATTCAAGATTTATCAAATATTGGCAAATAATTCTACGCGAAATATTCCTTTATTGACTATTTTCGAATGGTCAAGAAAATTGGCATATGGGCGGCTCGTTTTATGAATGAAAGTACTTTGCTCGTAGAAATATGAGCTCAAATTTATCAATGAATTTTTTATGATGAGTTTTTGTTGAAACTGTTCAGCGCCGCCGCGACTATTTTAGATTGTTCAGCACCTGGCAACTAAAGGGTGATTTTTTAGCTATTATCTTTTTAAACAGTTGGCTTAAACAGCTGACGCACGTTTCGTGTTTTGTTTCACTGTCAAACATCTTCAGTTTGGTCTATAATTTAACCATGAATCGTCTTACAAACGTACAACGCTTGCAAATCATTGAATTTTATTATAAAAATGCGTGTTCTGTTAAGAAAGTTTATCGCCCGCTTCTTCCATTTTATGGTCAGTTTAATCGACCCACTGAATCGGCTATTCGAGCTATTGTGTCTTAGAACCAAATTTACATTATTGGACATCAAACCACCAACACGCTTACGTAGAAAGCGAACTGAAGAAAATATCGCAGCTGTATCGGCCAGTGTTAATGATGACCATCAATTATCCATTCGTCGCCGTTCGCAGCAATTGGGCCTCTGTTACTCAATAACGTGGAAAATTTTGCGAGAGGATTTAGGTTTGAAGCCTTTCAAAATACAGCTGATGCAAGAATTCAAGCCGAACGACCTACCGCAACGCAGAATTTTTGGTGAATGCGAATCGTAACGTACCTGTGAATGCTGAGCGCTACCGTGAAATGATATCCAACTTTTTTTTGCCCAAAATGCAAGAGCTTGACTTGCATGACATGTGGTTTCAGCAAGACGGTGCCACATGCCGCACAACACGCGTAACAATGGACTTGTTGAGACGGCAATGGACGGTCGAGTTCGGTGAAGATTTTATTTCACGTTCGGGTCTTTTAATTGGCCACCCAGATCGTGCGATATAACGCCTTTAGATTATTTTTTGTGGGGCTATGTTAAAGCTCATGTCTATTCAGACAAGCCTGCTTCAATTAACGCACTGGAAGACAACATTAAAGCATTTATATGTGAGATACCGGCCGAAACATTGGAAAGAGTATGCCAAAATTGGACTAAGCGGATGGACCATTTGAAGCGCAGTCGCGGTCAACATTTGCATAAAATAATCTTCAAACATTAAATTATAAGGACTGCACTATCGATTTAAATAAAAATTTCATGCAGTTTTGTGAATTTTACTTGTGTTTTTTTGAAAAGCTATCCTATAGCTCTTAAAAAATCACCCTTACATAAACAGAATTGAACGGGTCCGAAAAATGTTTCTTAAAAACACTTTACGATTATTAAGCTTTGTTGAAGTAATTTCTACCTATCAATCTCGCTTGCTTTTGATTAATCTAAAGACTTTGGGAGTAAGATGATCTCGGGTTCTATCCAACTTTATAGTATATATTTTCTGCTAAATGTGCAATTTTAATTACTTTATACTCTATTTTTTTGGATTCTTAAATCATGTTCGATAGCCATTTTATTTATCGGTAGCAAAGCCGATCATTTTGCTTGTTTAACCGGCTTCAAAAATGTCAGTCCGTTAGAAAACAGCTTTGGAATTCTTGTAAACCGAATATAAGCAGAAAGTTGCTGATGGAGTACCGCGAAGGAATTAAATAAATCAATAGATGTGACTTGCCCTCACGTCAAATGTAATGTGCAAAAACTCGAGCGGTCCTATAAAATTTGCAAATTTGTTTACTTACTTAATTGGCCGTCTCGCCAGGTGTCTCTGTTTTCCGCACATCTTTTCCAGTTTCTTAAGCCAGGTCATCTTCAATGTGGTCCATCCACCGAATACGAGGATGTCCTCTTCGCCGTCGACCGCCAACTACCGTTTCAAATACCTTCTTCACGGGAGCGGTTCCCTCCGTACGGACAACGTGACCCAGAAATTCGATTTCAGAAGGCCTTAAGTTGCGGGACGTGTCATTGACGTCAACGTCGCCATTTTTAAACTTTGCAAACCATTTCCGAGCTGTAGACTTGCCTATGACACCTTTTCCATACACGTCGCAAATGTTACAGGCCTCGGCAGCTTTTTGACGTCGATGAAAAGCAAAGAAGAGCAGGTATCGAAAATATTGATTTTTGCCGCTTGGGTATTCCATTTCTAAACCTCAAAACTAGAAAGATTAAATAACTCAAAAATTAATTAATACTTACCCTTTGCCAAGCAGCAAACAAATCGTTGTAAAATGAAAGAAAATATAAAAACGCTACGAGCTTATTCCCCAGCCTAATACAGGGTGGGCCATATAGCGTCATCATCGGGCCATTTTTCTCCGAAAATGAGCGAGGAGCCGCGGTTACAGTAAATGGCGAGCGTTACCGTGACATGCTCAACGAGTTGTTTCCAAAAATTGAAGAGGATGACATGGACGACATTTGGTTTCAATAGGACGGTGCAACTTGTCACACTGCCAAAGTTACACTCGAACTTTTGGTTTCCGTTTTTGAAAACCGAATAATCAGCCGAAATTCCGATATCAATTGGCCGCCTCGGAGCTGTGATTTAAGCCCGTTGGACTATTTTTTGTGGGGAGCCGTTAAGGACAAATGCTATGCGAACCATCCAGAGACGATAGATGCTTTAAAACACGAAATCGAAGTTGCCATTTATGAAATTGGAGCCCAAACAATCGAAAATGTGCTTAAAAATTGAGTTGATCGAATGGCTTACTGTAAAGCCAGTCGTGGCAGTCATTTGAACGATATTATTTTTCATTCATAAATGGCAATGTTCAATCTTCAAAATAGAAAAAACAATTTTGAAAAAATATTGATTAGTTTTTTTTTTTATAGCCGATTCAAAAAGCAAATTTTACATGGCCTACCCTATACAAGTAGAAAGTTTCATCGAAATACTTACCGATTTCAGCAGTAGGAGCCAATATTTCACCAGGTTGCACTTTGGTGAACCCACAAATAAATCAACACAAATGAAATGCAGTTTTTATTTTTGTATAATAATTTCTTTATTATAATTTTCCTCTTTTCATGCAGCATTTCTCATTTACTTATTTATCTACTTTTATTATTAGGATTTTGGTTTTTGGTTTTGATTTTTGATTTTTGATTTTCTCTTTGTATTTCGGTTTACTTGCATTTTTGCTGTTCGGTGCCCAGCAACTTCTATATGCTCTCGTAAGTATGTAGCTTAGGGCACACTGCATTTGGCTTTGCATTTACTATATAAACTTAATGTCGTACTTGCGATTTATTCAGTTAGTTTATTTTTGTTTTTATTTATTTATTTTATGCAGACCAATATTTTTCATGCGATTTTTGTCTGCTGCTATAAATTCAGTTTGCGGTTTTTATTATTACATTTTTCTGTGTGTAAAAAAGTTATCGTTTTAGTGTTAGTGTGTTAAATACATACATACATATAACCAAATCTAAATGTGTTCGCATGCAAATTAAGAACAAAAAGATGTTAGAAAATTTAAAATTATTCGATTTTTTGCATGTCTTTCAATTTGTTCCTTGTTGTTGTGCACATTTCTGAGATTTATTATTTATTGGTGTAGCATTATTTTATTTTGTTTTGTTGTTATGTATACATATTCTCACTACATAAGTGGTTTTCTTGATTTATTTGTTGCTTTCGCCCTTGGCTTTTTGGATTTTTTGGCACATAAACGCATTGGATCGCCTTAAATCGCTATTCGTACGTTTTCATGTATGTACATATGTATGTATGTATGTTTGCTTACATATGAATTTTTTATTTCATAGGTTATTAATTTTTTTACTTTGTTTCTTTAAATGTAGTTCGATTTTGATTTAATGCAAATTACTTTTATCCAGTTTTTATTTGGTTTGTGATTCAGAGTTTATCTACTTCTCAATTTGTTTATTTACTAAAGCTAGTGTTTGATAAATCATAACTGCTTGTAAATTAACATGACGTGAATTTTAATTAAACTTTTCGTTTTGCAAATGAAACTCTTTGAGTGTTTGCTTTCGTTTCCATTTAAATTCAATTAAATTTATATTTTTTTTTTGCTTTTATTTTTTCGTCTACTTAATTATTTACTTATATTCCTCCTATTCTAGTAGCATTTATGAGTTAATAATTTTTTGGCCTATTTCGGCCGCTTCAGCACTAAAATAGCGCTTTTGATTTTCTAGATGCATACATATATTTATGTGTCTGTGTGTAAGTCTATGGGTCGTAGGTGTGTGAAATATTAATGTGTATGAATTGTGTATGTCTGCATTAGGATAGCGCAAAAAAAATTGGGTTTGCTCGATGCCCTGAATTTTTTCTATGGCCAAAATAAAAAATTAAAAAAAAAGTTAAAAATTTAAACTCTTATTTTAAAATTTTTGAATGTAATATTTACCCTTACCATCAGCGCTTTCAAAATTTGGGAAAATGCATTTTGTCGTAAATTTTTGCAGATTATTTGAGGGGTTAGGGGTAGTCAGAATTTTCAAAATATTGGGTTTTTCTTTTTTGCATTTTCTTAACGTATGTCTTAAAAATATTGAGTGAAATTTTGAAGTGAATATGACACTTTACACTTTTCGAGTTGTTCAATAATTAACAAAGGGCGCCCGGGCGCTCGATAGCAAAACTTCAAATGCGTTTTTCTCAAAACTATGTTTTTAGAACTGGTGATGACTGCAACTTAAAAACCGTTTAGCAGATTTCAACAAAATGTATACTACTTTTGAAAAACATGAACAACTCGTGCCTGATCGAGGGATTTTTTTCAAAAATTTCGATTTTTTTTAAACAACTAATTGTCAATTTTTTCTTGAAAATCTGAAAAATATTTCTTGAGGTCACCATAGATTATCTATTAATAAAACTAATTTCCCTTGTCCGATTGATTTTATATGAATTTCCAAGGACTTGTGATGAGCATCGCAAGGGACTTCTGGAGAAACAGGCTCCACACAAACAGCGATAACTTTAACAATTATTATTTTTAGTTTTTGGTGAATTTTTGCTAAAGTCAAGTCGTAACATGACTTATTAATCCAATGTTTTTATTTTTGTAAAATAAAGCAACTGGCTAACAAAAAAAAATATTGAAAATCATCATTTTTTCGGGCCTCTGACTACCCCTAACCACTTAAACGCCTTTTTGAATGTTTTCAAACAAATAATAAGTTATAAGTTATAAAAAAAAAAATTTTTTGAACTATTTTTTATAGTGACGCTGAGAACCCATCAAAATTAAAAAAAAAATGTAAGAAAAAATTTTATTTAAAATCATTAGAAAAAAATTTATTTGAAAAAAAAAATTTATTTTTGTTTATTTAAAAATAGAAAACAAATTAACTAAAAAAGGAAAAAAAAAATTACAGCAAATAATAACCTATGCTTAATTAAAAAAAAAATTTATGTCTGAACTACGTTCTACAGCGACCCTGAAAACCGATTTATTTAGTTAGTTTAATTTTTTTAATGTATTGTAAATTAAAAATCAGTTTATTAAAAAATAACCATAAAAAAATAAAAAAAAATTTTATTTAAGAAAAATTGTATTAAAATTTTTTTTAAAACGAACCATCTTATTTACTTAGTTTTGTCATAAATTCTGTAACAAATTTTACATTGCATACGGCGAGAACAAATTTGCAGGAAAAAGTTCCATTATTTTTTCTTTTGTTGTTGTATGCTTTGTATACTAATATATTATACGCAGTTTCGTGTCAAATTTCGCTTAATTACAATGGAGTGGGGAGATAAAGAAAATCACATTGCAGTGATTGCATTACAAAAGTATGGAAAAAGTGCAAGTGAGATTTATGAATTGCTACGTGAATGTTTCTTTACCGCACGATCAGTCGTTTTTGCCAAACGCCTGAGGCAACAGACAGAAAAAGAAGTGGTCGTCCTCGCCTGGTCCGAACCAGTGGAGCCATAAAAGCCGTTCGAGAAATAATTCGCAGAAAATCATATTCAGCGAAATGAAGTATCGACCAGATCCCTCTCAAGACTAATTAGAGGTCATCTCTACATGAAAACCTTCCGTTGTCAAATGGTCATCATTTTGTCAAATGACAACGCGCTTGCAGAAAATTAGACTCGACAGATGTTAGTGGCTTCTTCGCTGGCACGCGGTCAAAGGCCATGAAAATATTCTTTTCACAGATGAGACAGTTTTCATTGCTGAAGAAATTTTTGATAAGCGAAATTGCAAAATCTAAGCTAAAACTAAAAACCATCCAGTTCCGTAATGGTTTGGTGTCTTGTAAAGGCGTTTGGTTTGGAAGTGTCTTGTAAAGGCGTTACATCTCCTGATTTCTGCGAAAAAGGGGTTAAAATCGTGGCAAAAGTGTTCCAGGAGAATGTCTTAGAAGGCGTATTGAAACAGTTGAGCAGTACTCTCTTCAATGGGGAGCGTTGGATTCCGTTGGAAAAGTCCGATCCAGCCCATATGGCAAACATCACCCAGCAGTATCTAAGAAACTATATTCCTGGGTTCATGGCAGCAGAAGATTGGCCATCTGGGAGTCCAGAACTGAATCCATTGGACTAAACATTGTGGTCAATATTGGAGAACGTGGCCTGTTGAAGGGCTCATAGAAATTTGGAGAGTCACAAACAATTTTTGGTTCGAGCAGGGACGTCAATACCTCTGGAAACCCTGCTTGCTGCAATAGCTGAATGGCATAATCGTTTGCACTCTTGTGAAAAAGCAAATGGTGACCATTTGGACTGAAAATTTTAATTTTTTATATTAATATTTACATGATTAAATAAAATTAACTTCATTAAAAAATATATTCGTATTTCATATCTATAACGGACTTCACTTGTAACAGAACTTATGGCAAGACTTAGTATAATACGATTACAAGTGAAAATAAGATATCCAGTTTAAGCTAAAATATTCGTAGTCGAAAAAAAAGAAATTGTGGTATACATTTTAATGTTGGCTCAAAAACTCAGAATAAACCTTTGTTAGCAGCCCTTTGTGGGCAGAAAATGCGCTTGAAAAAATTTCTTCTGTCATTTGGGGCTTTATATCCATTGTGAGCAACGAGATGACGACAAACTGAATAGTAGTTTTGGATAAATTAACTCACTAACGATGGTGTCTCATTATTCTCACGCTCACCTTACTCACCTAATAAGAAAAATTCCTTTGCAGCTACAAGTTTTTGGCTCGTAAGTCAGTGTTTGTTTTTAAATGCTTATGCGTAACTCTTATTTTTTATTTTAGTTTACTCATTACACCTTTTTCTCTTTGCAATCTTAAATTCCTTAATTCCTTTTAGTTCGCAACCAATAGTTGGCGTCAAAGGAAATAATAATTAATGATCTTCTTTCACGCTATAAAACTTAAATTAATTTTAATTTTTTATACCTTTCATATTTTTTATTTTAATTATTACTTATTTTGGTTGATTTCATAGTTTAAACCTTTTTTTTTAATTTTTTAGGTAGAAAGGATTTGCTTAGGTTGGTATTTACAATTAAATTTTCTTTTTTTTCATTCTTTTTGGGCTTAATAAATTCTCATTGCATACTATAACCAAAAAATTTCACTAACCTAGCTTTCATTCATTTGGGTTGATTTTATTAAAAGTATTTGATAAACAATTTTTTTTAAATATGCCATAAAATTAAATTAATTTTACTACGTTAATTTTATTAAAATAAATTTTACTTTGTTCTGAATTTATTTTCTGTGTAATTGTCTGAGTTATAAGCCAGAGTTAAATAAGATGAAGAAAAATCGTCAGTATTTTAAGTGTCGAAGAAAATGCGTATTGTAAAATCATGGTTTTGTAGATTATTCAAAATTTAGTTGAGATTAGGATCGTAGCTGCTTATATAAACGTACTATAAAACTTTAACTTCTTAAATATTGCCTAGGGCTCCTTAAGAAAAAGCACAACGCATTAAAATTATTGAAACTTCTTATGAAAATGGTCGACCTTTAAGATTAACTTGTCGCAAATTTCGTGATTTTTTTGGTGGAAAAACTTGTCCAAGTGAGTCGACAATTCTAAGCTTACCGTAAAAAATTCAAGAACTGGTTCTGCGGAAGATAAAAAAATACTGGCAGACAAAAAACTGGGGAAATTTTTCATATATTCCGAAGATTTGCTATTGTCTTCTGCGGGAATTTCGCAATTAGAAAAACACTTTTTTTATCGTCTGGTGTTTATGCCGATGTTTCAATGTCGGACGCTGCCGAATGGTAGTAATCCAGCAACTCATTCGGCTGTGGTTGTTAAATGTATTAGCTCAAGAAAATGCACTAATACAGTCTGTGTCAGAAGAAAAGAACCGGGGTTTTCTTGTAACTTCAAGATATATTTCGTTCTGCTTTTTGCTGCGTAATAGTTCCACTCAAAGGCCACGACGCCAGTGCTAACTCAAGTTAACAACTAAACAAAAATGAGGGAGAAGTACGCGAAGCATTTCGGAACGGTATTTTTATGCACGCATTCGAAAGGGTGGAAAATATTTGCAAAATTAATTAAAAAATCAAAAAAGTTTATTGTGATGTGGAATTAGCGGTATAAAGTGTACAAAAATGCTGATGACTTTTCCGAGCGCGGCTTGAAGCGAGTGACAACAAAAAAGCAGGATAAAGTGAACGTCCAACTATTTAAGTGGGACCGTTCTTTGTGACTAAGCCAAGCATGATCAGTTCCTGCTAAAAAAAATTGATGTGAGTATCAACACCATCGAACGTCGACTGAATGAGGCGAACATATCCTACAGTTCCATATCACCAAAACACTTGCTCACAGAAAAACACATTGAGAAACAACAAAACAAATAAATGGTGTCACTATATTGGACTGGCCTTCCCAGTCCCCAGACGCCAACCCCATTGAAAATGTGTGGGGAATTATGAAAACGGATCTTGCCGGAAGGCCAGACCATGATTTAAAGCAACTCGTGCGTCAAGTTCGCAAAATCTAGTCCTCTTTGTCGACGAGCTACGCAGAAAAGCTGGTTCGAAGCATGAAGAAGATGCCAGGCTATAATCGACAACGATGAAGACTACACGGCTTATTGAATAATTGTGACTCGTAATTTTGTACACACTTTCATGTAAAAAAATTTTAAGTATATATCTTTTATACTTCATGAATAATCGCGGCTCCTTTTTTCTGACACAGCCTGTAGTTCATTCATGTTGCCTCATAAATACCAGTTTAAAAGCTGTACTGATATTTAGCATTAAACACTGCTCTTAAGCATGGAGTTTACTTTATAAATAATAAATATTATCTTAATTATAATTTGAAATATTCACTCGCAGCTTTTCCATTGTCTGCCGAGGGTGCGGTCACTATTAGGAGAAAGAATTTTTATAATTTTCGAGTTTTAAGATTAGTCAGCAGATATTTTGTATTAATTCTTGTGCGAAAAACTGGGCACATCTGTACATAAAATCAACTTTAAATTGTTAAAAACGTATTTTATCGTTTCAGTAGAGAGATGCAATTTTTTGTTCCCTTGAAAAATTTTTGGTAATATATTCTGATTAATCCCAGGTTTTTAAAGCTTTTGGAAGTATACTTCTATTACGATGTGCAAGGATATTCTCTAGACTGGATTCCTATGTACAAATGCGCCTATGAAAATTGTATCTACAAACTGAAGCGCAACTACTCGTACACCCGCTGCTACAGATGCCGTTTCGGCAGCCGGTACTGTTGTAGCTGAAGTGCCTAGTAAATTTCTGACTATTCCGCTTGCGGAGAAGAAGAAGAAGACATTTTATGGAAGAAAAAATTTTCATATAAACTCGCTTTAAACTTCCTGAACAAACCGTTACATGGTTGTGGATTTTTCGACAGAATTCGTTTAAATATAGCTACGGGATCCAATTTTCGATCAATTTTGAATGTTTTTTACTTCGCGTCGATTTCGTTTTGTACATAGAAGCAAACGCATCGTTGCTTCTCGCAATGATTTGCCCTTTCCTCTTCTTTTCATCCAACCGACCACATCTTTATGACCATTTACGAAAGATTTAGTGACTGTGACTCTATCTTTTTACTTACTCACCGGTTAAGTTGGAACATTTTTCAAAAATTCTCAAAAGCGCTATGCAGGGACTTGCATCCATTTTATTCCAAAAACACTACGTTAAGGAAAGTTTTTACCAGATTCGTACTCTGTATGGAAAATTAACTGGGAAATACTAGGCCTTACTTTACGCAGGAAAAAAATCCCTCGGAGCTGTAGTATAGAATTTGCTAAAAGCTGTCATCGAAGTTTTGCCATAGGTTCGGCTCCTACACATTCGAGGGTTAATTTCTTCCTATTGTGTTGGAGATACTGTGACAAGGTAATTACGGCGTTTCCATTAAAGTTTTGAAAAAAAGTACGAAAAAAAAAATGTTATTGCACTGCACTACAAGAAAGGAGATATGTATTAGTAAATTTTGGCAAATATTTACAATTTAAGATTTATAAAAAAAGCTTGTTTAATCTAATTTTATTTATTTATAAGCCACATGATTACATTAACAATTAGCAAATAATTATTAAACTTACACCAATTTTTTTTTGTTTCTAACCTTAAGTGAACAACTTTGCTTCCGCCGTTTCTCATCTTCATTTAAGGCGTTTTAAAAATTAAAAAAATTGTTAGATATTTATCGTATTCATATATTTTTTCCATAATTATCGTATCTTCCTATATTTTGGATTGCGTAGGAATTCCGTGCCTTTTAAGTCGATCTTTCCTTTTACGTGGGGGTCTCAAACCCTGCACATAACCAGATATCCTGGGTTGCCTCACTTTCTCACATTAGCTCGCTCTCGAACAGTCGTTCGAAAGCTACCCAGAGGATACTTGGAGGATAAGTTGTGAGCTGCTTGGATCTTATGCAGCTTTGCAGGCTGGCGACGGTGAGTATCGTAGGCGATGGAGCAATGAGCTGATGAACTTTACGACGACATAGACATAGCCCAGCGGCTACGCTGGCTGGGTCATGCCGTCCGAATGGATACAAACGCTCCGGTTCTGAAAGTATTCGATGCGGTACCAGCTGGTGGTAGCAGAGGAAGAAGTAGGCCTCCTCTATGTTGGAAAAATTAGGTGGAGAAGGGCTTGGCTTCACTTGGTGTGTCCAACTGAAGCCGATTTGCTCGAGAAAGAAAAGAGCCTTGTTAAGCTCGATCAAAATCGCTTAAACGGTTATCGTGCCAATCAAGAAGAACAAGAAGAAAAATCTGTCAAACGGCTACGACATCCGCGTTTTTCTTGCTAATGTTATAAAGCAAACGCAACAAATAAAAATGTAAGCAATATGAAAAATAGAAATTATAAATTGTATTTTTAAAATCATTTATTTAAAAAAGTACTAATAGAAAGCAGCAGACAAACCAGAATTAGTCAATAGCTTTGCAAACTCCTAAAAGGGAACTTGATATGGTTTTTGCTTCAACCTTGCATATGGATCTTGACCAATAGATTGTTGATATCTGTCTTGGCTAAAAATTTGAAGGTGGCCGAAAGTGTCATTATCTCAGTGACTGCGATAGATCTTTGGGGACATTTAAATACATTTCTATTGCTGTTTCAACACATACATACATGAATAGTTCTCTATACAGACAAACATTTTGAACAAAACTGAGGCTACGAGACGCGAGAGTACCAAATGCCCCTCGTATTGCATCATTTAACTTTGCCTATCGAACTAGAAGTAATCAATCTGCTCTACAACATCCCACAGCGAATATAATTAAAAAATCATAATAATTTTTAGATCTTGCTATTATGCGGGAGGAAGTTATATTGGTAATATTCTGAAGCTACACGAACTAATCGCGAACCTTTTTGACTATGTGCATGGGCGTATTAGCATGTTGGGATATAGCGGTGCTTGGCAGCTAAATACTAGTCATGGTAAGCGCTGAATCAAAAAGGATGTCGAAATATTCAATCGCAGCCATCAGGTCAGTGATATGAATGAGAGGACCAGCGAATTACCACGATATAGCCGACCAAATCATCACGACACCTCCTCTCAGTCCTTTACTATTGGAAACAGATATTCTGGATTGTAAGCTCTTTTTAGAGTTTTATATACAAAAACTCGGCAATTTCCAAGAAACAATTCGAATGGTTGTTCGTCGCACAATACCACATTCTTCCATTTATCAAGTGCCCAGGTTTTATGCTCGTGACACAATTTCCTTCCCAGTTCAGCGTTTGCTCTCATATCCCTTATGTGGAGTTTTGTAATTGCAGTGCTTCCGTGAATATTATTAAAATTAAGTTTTTTCAAAATTCAAATTTGAAAGTTCCTTCAAAAAATTTAATTTTAGGACAAAGACATTTTTTTTGGGTATAATTTGTAAGAAAAAATAAAATTGGCATTTACATAAAAGAAAACAAAACTGAAAAACTGAAAACTTCAAAAAAATCTACTTATTCTATTTTTTATTTGTAAAATAATTTTTAAAAAGAAATGAAAAATGTTTGAAAAAAAAAAATGTAATAATTTTTAGATTTATTCAGTTGAAAATTTAGTATGGAATTTTTTTTAAGTGAAGTCAGCCCCTTTTTACATTTCTATAATTTTGTTTTAAATCATGATAGTAAAAAAATAATTAAAAAATTGTGTTGGAAAAAAGTTAAATTTGTTGGAAAAAAATTAAATATTTAAACTAAATTTTTGAAAAAAAAAAATAATTTTTTTCCAAAAAAAAATTTTTTGTCGACCTCAAAAAGTCACTGTTTGGTATGCTCTATGGGCAGAGGGAATCATTGGTCCATATTTCTTTAAAGATGAAGCCGGCCATAATGTTACAGTCAATGGAGAGCGCTATAGAGCCATGATTAATGACTTTTTCGTGCCTGAATTGGACGATGTTGATGTGGACGACCTTTGGTTCCAACAAGATGGCGCTACATGCCATACAGCCAACGCAACAATCGATTTATTGAAGGAAACTTTTGGTGAGCGCATTATCTCGCGCCGTGGACCTGTGGCGTGGCCTCCAAGATCGTGCGATATCACCGCTGGACTATTTCTTGTGGGGCTATGTGCAGACGCTTGTTTACGCAGATAAGCCCGAGACGATTGACGTCTTGTAAGAGAATATTCGGCGCGTTATTGCTGACATACGGCCCCAATTGCTGCAAAAAGTGGTCGAAAATTGGGCCTCTCGGCTGGAATTTATTCGAGCCAGCCGCGGCGGCCACTTACCCGAAATCATTTTCAAAACATAATGGCAAACCCTTATCTTTATAATAAAGCTAAATTCTTGGCCATAACATTAAAATATATACGTTTTATTTCATCTTGAAAACCTAACCTCTAAAAAAAACACCCTTTTTATTTGGCTCTTAAAAAAATTACATTGGAATTTGTATAAATGTTACAAAGAACTGAAAATTTTAAAATCATTTCTTCTAAATTGAAGTAAGTTAAAAAGTTTGAAAAAAATAGTAATAATTTTGAGATTTATTCAATATTAAAAATTTTATCGGAAAAAAGGAAGGTTTTTTAAAAATAAAAATGTTTCAAATGGTGAAGAGTTTTTGAAAAAAATTTTTTGGAAAGAAATTAAGGTTTTTGAAAGAATTAAAAAAAAATGAATTTTATCGAAAAAAAAAATTTATAAACGTATAGTTCATCCTAAAAAATTAAATAGCAATTTATATAGATGTTAAGAAAAGTGAAAAAACTGAAAACTTTAAAAAAATGTGCACCAAAATTTACAAATTTTAATAAATCTGAAAATTATAAATTTTTAAAAATTTTTTTATAAATTTTTTAAATTTACTTCTTATTATACTCAGACCTACAAATAAACCAATTTTCAGAAAAATGTAAAACCATGTCCAAAATATTGTACTTGCATCCGTTGCCATGGAATGGCTATTATTCTTTTCTGCATTGACTTGCGTGTTCCAGTTCTGAACCCTCAATACCATTTTCCGAAAATATTTTACAGAAATTTCTCAACATGGTTTAAACTGTTTTAATGCGAATAATGAAAAAATAATATTATTTTTCGTATTTTTATTCTGTGACTTCAAGGTCGGCTTTAAAATTCAACTATTTCGACCTCAATTAGAAATCATCAGCAGGAACTCTTCGCTGTACCTGGTCGATATGTTCAAAACCCCATATAAATTATTCAAAAGCCATTCATGCAGCTTCATAAACATTTTTAAAATAAATTCCTCGTTAAAAAAAATATATGAATTCAAGCAAATTCTACGGCTGAAAGAAGAAGACTAACGAACAAAATGCTGTGTATGGTTTTTCTAGAATAAAAAAAAGTCATTGTAATGATAAATAAAAGAAATAATTGCCGCGTACACTTCTGTTTGGTGTTCGGCCAAACTCCTTCTCCTATTTGTGGTGTGCGTCTTGATGTTGTTCCAGAAATGAAGGGATCTACAGTTTGAAGCCGATTCTGAACGGCAGATATTTTTTATGAGGAGCTTTTTCATGGCAGAAATACACTCGGAGGTTTGCGATTGCCTGCCGACGGAGTGCCCGCTATTAGAAAACACCTTTCGTTTGTAATTATACACAGCCTCTAATATAGGCCAAGAGCTAGCACTTTTGGCACTTTACTGAGTCTAAACATATCATACTGAAAACAAAACTCGACATTTCTTAGTCACCATGTGCAAAACATGAGTTCAGTCGAAAGCAAAATTCAAAACTTTGCATAAATTACAAGCATTTAGCACCAAAACTGACTTTATTCACCGTGAATGATGAATCTGTAAACATTGGCGGTGTTGCTTGTCAGTGCTGCCTTGTTAGGAACCTTTTCAGCTGAAAGCTCCCACACAGCTCTAGTTTGGTGACTGGGATGGTGAAGGCTCTTTTACCTCCCCATGCAATGAAGGGCGAAAAAGCGTGTCGGCAAAACAGACTTTCATCATATCGCTAGAATTCTATTCTAATAATGGCTAAATGTCATAAAACGGGCAAAGGTGAATTTGTCGGTGATACAGAATGGGCCTGTAAATTTATAAAACGGAAACCGGCGAAAGCTAAGTTGTACCCTTAATATCATATTTGAATTTTTTACGTTCATTTTTGTTGAAATTACTCACTTTAGCTTCGTTTGTGTGTGCGTTTGTGTGAGTGTATTTCTAAGACTCTTCCCAAGACGAAAAACAGCAAAAGTTAAGAGTTTCAATCTCAGCCTATCTATCATAAATCTAAACTTAAATCGAGTTTCCTAACACATCTTTAACTAAGCTAAATACAACAGACAAAGTCAATCAAATACTTACACCTATACACTCTGCACCCCAACGCACCGCATCGGCTGACTGCTTCTTAAGTTTTTAACTTTTTTATCGTCTTTGATGCCTCGCCACTTGCATGGCTTTCTCTTCATTAACAAATTCCCTCTACGCTACCGTATTTACAATTATGCTTATTATATTAGCCTAAGGTTTCTGCTCCTACAGCTACGTGTGTATGTATGTATGTACGATTGTATACGAGTAGATCTTAAAAATAATTGTATGGCCTACAGAAAGTTGCGCAAAAACGATTGCAGTGAGCCGTGATGTCGCAACTAACAGGCATTCAAGTGATTTGCGCCCAAAACAACACCAGACGACATGTAGCCCACACCACCGTTGCCACCAATATGATGATGGTGATTGCCCTGATGCTGCTGGCGTGTTTGCTGTAGCCGCAGTTGCTGACGTTGATGATGTTGCGCATGGTGATTGTGGTTGTTCGCTGTTGATGTTGATTCCATTGCTGTCGCTACGGTCATCGCTGTTGTTGTGCCGCCGACGACATCATTGCACGTTGCTTTTGTGGTTGGTGAGGTCAAATTCACCAAGCCATTGCCTTCGGCAGCGACAATCCCCACACCAATACCCGCACTCACTCCACTGGCGTTTAAATTGGCGTTGACTTCATTCTTCCTCAGCGTATTGGTGGCGGATGTCACCGCGGCTGTGCCTCCACCCTTACTATCGTTTCCATTGCCGCCCAGTGGTGTAGTTGCTGTTGTGGCTGTCGCCGTGGTGCTGAGGCTGGTGCCACTGATGTGCGCGCTTATGCCGCTTGGGACACTCGAAATCGTTGTGGTGGCGCCTCCGGCCACCGATGCACGCACCAGCTCTTCATTGGGTATGGAAAAATGTCGATATGAGATGTATTCAGGCGGCATGGAGGCCTGTCTTTTGGCATTCTCGATGCGCTGCTTCTTCAATTTCACATAACTCAACACCGAAATCATGACAATGAACACAATGATGCCCAGGCAGCAGCCCACAATTAGACCCAGGCGCCGTGTCAGTATGGAGTGGATGAAGCCATTGCTCGACAGGCCGTTCTCGTCGGTGGCTAGACTTGGGGTGGAGTCAAGTGTTTGCACGTCTGTACAAGTGGTAATGTGAGAATTTTTCAGCACATCCCGCAGTGCATTGTCCGTAGCGACTGTGTTCTCGATTAGCGCTTGTTGTTGTTGCGGTTCGGCTTGCGTGAACAATTGCTGGTGGTCTGGGTGTTGTTGATACGTTTGAAAATATTGCTCGTAATATTCCTTTTGTTGTTGTTGCTGCTGTTGCCTTTGCTCGTTGTAGTAGTGTTGCTGCTGATTGCCGGCAATGAAATTGTTGCCATTGCTGCCTCCACTTGAGGCTGCCTCATCGCCTAACATTAGAAATGAGTCGTTAAAGTGTATTCGCTGCAGGGCATTTGCCACAGGCTCGGACAACCAATTACCGGTGCCGATAACGCAAATGTGGTAACGTGTATTGGCGTTCAGCTTCGTTAATTTGGCCGAGTTGGCGGAGCCATTGAGTCGTTTGCCACGCATCTATGGGAAATGAGCACAAAGAGGAAAAATTGAATGAAATATTATTTCAAAGTGAAAAGGCTGTGGGACCAGCAATAGTATTCAAATTGATAAAGTAACGATATGCAGTTGTATAAATAAATACATAGCTACATTAGGGTGCATCACCAAAAAAATAGGTTTTTTTGAAGTTTTAAAAAAATGTTATGCAGACCTTTTTAGCTGAAACTCTGCCTGCATCTAAAGTGATTTTTTGGAAAAATGTTTTAAGAAACTTATTTAAATAAAAATAAATAGATTTTTAGAGGTATTTTCTAGCTTAAGCTCTGCCTATGTTTAAAAGAATTTTTGCAAAAAATATTTCTAAAAACTGTTTCAATTAAAAAAAAAAACTATTTTCAAATTTTGTCATGCAAGTAATGCAATTTGCTCACGTAAGTCGTCGTAATTTTCGGAGATATATTGGCGGAAGTCTTAAAATACAATAAATTATAATTCCGACGAAAAAAAATTTAAGTTCAATATTTTTTTACACATGCCTTCTTAAAAGTTTCGCAATAACCCTATATTGAACTAGAAAAAAATAATAGCTCGATTTATAAAGGGTTAACCCGTGCCGACTTGCGATCTAAACTTGTCCATAGCTACATGTTGCATGAGTACTGCGCTGTGACTACATGTAACTGCATGTTTTATTTGTTGTTTTTGCATAGAAAACTATTACCCAGGCTGGATGTACGAAGCTCAAAAGCAGAACGCTTGCCTGTTATTGCTTCGTTTAACGATGGAGAACAGCTTCTAGTTAGTTAACGCAACAATTTCTAAAGCTTCTACAAGCAAGCTTAGCTTGTGGTATTTATGTGAAGAGACAGTCATTCTATCATTGTTTGATGATGAAGTTGATAGCCAAACTAAAACGAAAATGATTACCAACTTCAACAGGGACAAAACCTCAGATTTTAGCAAACGCTATGACCCGTCGAAGGAAGAACTGAACCTATATTTTTTAATCTTTTGTTGATTTTTTTTTTGTTATTTAACTTTGTTTTATTTTTCAGACAAAACACTGGCTGATTTTTTATCGGGGAAGTGCAAACAATTCAATTTC
Organism: Anastrepha fraterculus; assembly: GCA_037575425.1. Taxonomy (NCBI): domain Eukaryota; kingdom Metazoa; phylum Arthropoda; class Insecta; order Diptera; family Tephritidae; genus Anastrepha; species Anastrepha fraterculus. The sequence continues at coordinate 20,679 of JAYXIM010035102.1, read as the reverse complement.
AGATCGATGTGAGTTTTCTAAAGGAAGTTGTATCTTCTAAAGATGTATATAATAATGCTGCTTTCCTGGAAGCTAAAAAAAGTTGAGAGATTTGAATAGAACTGCTGAAAGGGCTGGTAAATTCATGCAAGATTTAACGGACTTATCACGACTGAAGAAGAACAAACACAGTTCTTGCTGCGATGTATCTAGGAACATAGGAACTTGTATCCGGACTGTAAAAAAACTTTCAGAAAGTGTGAATCAAATGGCGAACGAACTGAAAATATCTGACGGTAGCATTCACCGCACACTGAAAAATGATCTCAGAGTCAAGCTTTACAAGATTCAAAAGACGAATGATCTCACACTAAAGCAGCATCAAGTCAGACTTAACACGTTCCCTGTCCCAATACAAAAATGCAAAATTGGCCGACAAGTTCAACAGGGTTTTTTGAATAATTTGTTTTTTTTTGTAGTCATAGGATAGTAATAATAATAATTAAAAAAAAACGGATGTAGGGTATTTCTACCTGAAACACGTATGGTCCATGAGCGTAGAGGGACATTTTTTGCTTCTGCACGTTCATGAAACACATGTGGTTCATATACCCCCTGACGCACATATGGCTCAGGAACGTATCAGTGCATATCAGGCGCACGTTTACTGAACCATATGTGGCTCAACGGACAGGGAACGTGTTAAGGGGCTCAACCAGTGTGACTGACAAAAAAAACAGGTGGTTTTTGAAAATTTATTTTTAAAAAAGTTTTACATTGATTGTTTTAAAACTTTGTGAGTATATTAATATATAATTAAACTTCAAGTACAAATTTTTTCAAAGGAAAATCTGGACTTTTCTTCTAATAATAGGGCATCTCTCGAAGGTCCAAAAAAAAAAAGTTTCCCCACTGCTGCCTTTGTTACGGTCTTCAGAGTGCCTCAAATAAAAAAAAACAAAAAAGCCATTAAAGATGATGGTATCACGCGTTGATTAACGCAGGATTGTGGTGAAAAAACGAAATCCAAAAAAATCCCGCAGTTTTGAAAAAAGTATAAAAATTTAGCTTGAAAATGTGATAGTATTTCACATCGCAAATTTACAATTTTTATTAGATTGAAATATCGGAGGGTCATTCAATGTAAAAATGAATACTTAAAATGAGGAAACAAGATTCAAGTCGATCGTAAAATTAGTTTTTAAGTTACAGTGGCAGCAAATTAAGAAAACGCTATTTTGAGAAAAACGTTTTTAAAGAAAAAAATACTGATCTCACATTTATAAAACGATAAATATCATACCTAATCCTAATCTGCTATTCCAGGCCCATATAATTCACCTTCTTCTTCTTCAAAAAGTTGCTGCTTGCTTGCTGAAAAATATGAAACAAATTTTTTTGAATTTTTCAAAGTTTCACACTGGTTGAGCCCCTTAAGAGAGCGAAGGAGTTGTTTCGTTTGACCGAAAGCGGTCAATTTCCGAACATTGTGTTTTCTGACGAGAAAATATTTCAAATTGAGTAATGTTCCGAACTTCATAACGTCCACACAATAGCTCTCAAATTCACTAGACGCGAATCCGATGGTTTATTCTCTTTGGGCCAGTTTGGGGAGCAAGGACCGAAAAGATTCAATAGTCTCGAGGCGCTGAAAAACGTGAGTTGGCCAAAATACCTGCAAGTCACATTTGGGCAGATTGTGATTGTTTTCTGGACCGTCTCAAGGGCATAGACAAGGCGAAAGGTGGTCATATCGCGCAAAGGTAAATTTATTCTTAATTTTGTATTATTTTCACACATTTTTTACTTTGAGTTGAATAAAAGTAATTTTCCAAACTAAATTTATGAACTTTTTAATTGGTTACACTTCGAGTGCGGGTAGTCATACTTACTTGAGACCTGATAGATGACGCTTGTGCTAAGGTATTTCCGAGAATCGAATGAATGACTGTAAATCATGAAAGGATTTTTCCTTGTTCTTAGAATCTAAAGTATACGAGTACTAGAAAGAATACGCGAATAACATGGGCAGTCGCTTTGCTTAAATATTGGGTAGTCGAAAAAGTCTTTTCGTATTTTGTCAATAGATGTCGTTGGAGTCATCTATCTCCAGTGCTACCAGTCACATTGTGTCATATCATATGGTGTTAGAAAGGTAATATTTTAAGCTTCATTTAACCAAAAAAATTAAATTCGGAGAAGTTCAAAAAAAAAGTTATATCTGTTCAAAAATGAGTGAAAATAATGAAGAAATTCGCTATATATTGAAATTTTTGTGAAGTTTACGGAGACGATGCTGTATCAGTTCGTGTAGCACAACTCGTCGTGGTTCGCTCGCCTCCGTTCTGGAAATTTCGATGTGAAAGATGCACCTCGCCCCGGTCGACCTATCGTTGAAAAAGTCGATGAAATTATGGAAAAGATTGACCAGAACCGTCACATAAACTGCCATGATATCGCCAAGGCACTAAACATTCATCATCAAACGGTTTTGAACCATTTAAAAAAGGCTGGTCACAAAAAGAAGCTCGATGTTTGGGTAACACATCAATTGTCTGTGAAAAATTTAATGGACCGAATTAACATCTCCGATTATTTGCTGAAACAAAATGAAATGGAACCATTTCTGAAGCGAATGGTAACAGGAGACGAAAAGTGAATGAAATACGACAATAATGTGCGAAAAAGATCATGGTGCAAGGGTGGTGAAGCTCAACAAATAGCCGCAAAGCCAGGATTGACGCCTCGAAGGGTTATGCTGTGAGTTTGTTGGGATTGGAAAGGAATCATCCACTATGAGCTGCTCCAGCCTGCTCGAACGATTGATTCTACACTTTACTGTTAACAACTGATCATATTGAATCAAGCAATCGAAAAAAACGGCCAGAACTGATCAGCAGAAAGGGCGTCATCTTCCATCAGGACAACGCTAGGCCACACACATCTTTGATGACTCGGCAAAAACTGGGAGAGCTTGGCTGGGAAGTTTTGATGCATCCACCATATAGCCCTGACCTTGCACCATCGAACTACCATTTGTTTCGGTCAATGCAGAACTCCCTTAATGGAGTAAAGTTGGCTTCAAGAGAATCCTGTGAAAATTACTTGTCGCAGTTTTTCGCCGAGAAACCACAAAAGTTTCACACTGAAGGAATAATGTCTCTAGAAGAAAAATGGCAAAAGGTGGTCGACCAAAATGTTACATATTTGGTTTAATAAAGTTCATTATAAATATAAAAAAAATGAGTTGAAGTTTGATTAGAAATACGAAAAGACTTTTTCGATTACCCAATAGAAGCTTGCCTTATTATAGCCTATTATATCTATATGATTATAAATGAAATAAATGATTTTTATGAAAAATGTTGTTAAACCCGAAACACAAAAAAAGTCTTAATCGTTGAAATCACGAAGTTTCAATTGGAATTTTTAAAAAATTGCTTGGAATGCAGCTCTGTGGCCTATTCAATTCTAGTACAACGAAGTGTAAGTTCTAAGTGTTTACAAATTTCGTTAATTTTGTTTTTGCCTTGAAGATGTTACACCTTTTCTCTACATAAATTACGCAATAAATTTTTTTTAAATGGAGAAAGTACGCATTACTATACACCTCCGTACTCCATTTTTTTTCTAATATTTTTTTTATAAATAATAATATGAAAATAAGTCACAGTTTTATAAGTCTTGTACAAAATTTGAAACAGTTTTTTTTTCATAAATAATTAAAATAAGTAAGAATTAAGTAAGTCCAATCTTTTCATAGTTCCCACTATTGCTAAATCTTTCCACTAGAGATAAATTTTAAACTCATTAGTACTCAGCTTAGATTTATTTAAGACATGTTTTTTTTCTTTTTTTTTTTGGGTTTTTTTTGTTTTTTTTTTTAATTCTGTATAAATAGGTATACTCACTTCATCATAATCAACGCCATCGGTGGTCGCATAGTATACAATTTCATAACCACTTAAACCCAAATGTTCACGACTCAACCACGAAACGACCACCGAATATGGTTGAATGTCCTGTATCGCAATTTTCGGTATCAACGGCGCATCGCAGAATTGTTGTGGCTCCATTTTCGCAAACACTTTGCCGCGCAATTCAGCTGGATGTTCGCACCTCAAGTAATTAATATTTTCACCGCCAGCTTGCGACCATTTTCGATGATCACGCAGCCATTCCCAAAGTTTTTGCGCATCACAACTGCAATGCAGTGGATTTTCTACATAGTAAGCCAATACAAAAACATCAATTAAGTTGGCGAGTACATTCAGTGTATTCACGGCGTTCGTATCGGCGTTGACGTTGATAAGTTGGAACAAGCACCGATGGCCAATGTAGTTGAGGTAGCGCCATTTGGTAGAGTTGACATTTGACGCGCAGTCAGTGGTGATATATAATGGTTGTTATTGTGAGGAGTAAAGAAACAAATTGCAAAATGTCATGGCATTTTTTTTGTTCATGTTTTTAGTATCATGTTGTTAATCCAATTGCAAGTGGGCAGCCATGAGGTGAGAGAAAAGGCAGACGGATGGAAAGAGAGAAGAAAATTTTAGAGAAGTTAATAATATATTTTTTTTTTTAATTGAAAGTATGAACGAAGAATACAAACAAAGTCTTAAATGCATTACGCAATTGAACATTTTAAGCTTTACTTTTTTTAGATTACACAAGGTGGCGCAAAAGTAATCCCCTTATCGGAAGATTTATAATTTTTGTAAATGGCGACATACGTCAATTTTACTTGGCATTTGTGAAGCAGACAGCTGCAGTATACAATCAGGTCAAAGGCCAAAATAAATATTTCCATCACCACAACAAAAAAAATTACAAATGTTATTCAAAACCAATATTGGATGATTAATTTTACGACTATACATAGTTAGCATTGACCCCTGACTGTTGCTAAAGGGAATTGTGCAACTAATTTCTCAGGAAAGCGCAGAAGAGTAAAATTCCACATCTTCGTGTGCCATTCGGTAGACTTTTTGAGCCCCAATAGACGCAGGACTCTGAAAGCCATTTAATTTCAAAACACGTAGCTGTGGCTACCGGTTATTCGACGATCTGTATCAACGTGAAAAACCTTGGTTTACCATTAAATGCCCATTGCAGAAGCTGTGGGAACCCTTCAGAGAAAAAGACTGTTGAGCACCGTCAGGGCCAAGCAAGAATGTCCCCAAGGGGGTGTTCTTTCTCCGCTGTTGTGGTGCTTAGTCGTAGACTCTCTACTAGCGAAGAAACTCATGTCCAAGGATATACGAACGATGTCTGTGCGCTAACATCGGATAAATCCCTAAGGAGGCTTTGCTCGAAAGTGCAGAGGATTCTGGACAAAATCGTTGACTGGTGCATGAGACAAGGTCTTTCCGTTAATCCGAACAAAACCGCCATAGTCTTGTTTACGAGAAAACGGAAATTGGATGGACTTAGTCTTCCAACACTGAAAGTTGTGACAATTGGTCTTTCCGATGAAGTTAAATATCTAGGAGTAATCTTGCATAAGAAGCTGACTTGGGAAAAACACGTTTCACTGAAGGTGAATCGCGCATTGAGGATTTTTCAGCAAGGCCGTAGAGCCTTTGGTAAAACCTGGGATCTGAAGCTTACTGTGGTCCTATGGATATACACAGCACTTATCAGACCAATCATCACTTACGCCTCTGTAGTCTGGTGGTGACGGGGCATGGTTAAGTCCATACTCCGGGAACTATACAGGCTGCAAAGAAGTGTATGGTTATGCATTACGGGTGCCATGAGTACAACCTCTGATGATGCCCTAAATGCTATGCTTGATTTGCTCCCCAGGGATCTTAAGATATAACAGGAAGCAATAAAAGCCATGTGTAGACTCCATAAATATGGTTTCTGGCATGAAGACGGAACTTCGGGACACAGAGAAATCTTTAATTTGCTATCTAAGCAATATCCATTGTTTTTGGCACCTAAAGACGAACTGATACCCATAGTTTCATTTGGAAGGAAATTTGATGTCAGATTACGTGAGCAATGGATCAATCCAAAATGCATTCAGGGAGGTTTGACGTATATTTTCTTTACCGATGGGTCCAAGAATGAAGTAGGGTCTGGAGCCGGATGGTACTTAAACGATAGTAATAAGTATCACTATGCTAAGGGGAAATGGCAACTGTTTTCCAAACGGAAAGTTTTGCCCTCCTGAAAGTAGCCGAAACGATAATCGAGAGAAAATGGAGCGGGAAACAGTTATCAGTGACAGTCAGGCTGCACTGAGGGCCCTGGGAACGTGAAGCAAACCTCAAAGATTGTTCAAAAATGTAAGAAGATGCTTAATTCAATTGCAAGACAGGACAGGCTTGTACTTATATGGGTTCCAGCACACTCCGGTGTTCAAGGAAATAAAATTGCCGATGAATTGGCATACCGTGGATCAGCGGTTCCCCCACACTTACTTAGGGGCGCCAGACTGCTACTTCAACCATTTCTCCTGCCTATTAGCACTCATGGTATACCCTTGTTGGGTGTTTGGTCAAGCTCCTCATCTATTTGTCGTGTAATTCTTGATAGTTTTCCGCAAATGTAGGTATCTACAATTTTAAGGTGACTTCGAACGGAAGAATGTTTTTATGAGAAGCTTTCTCCTCGCAGAAATACTCTCGGAGGTTGTTCATTGGGCGACCGCTAATAACAAAAAAATAAATAAATTTATCAATTGGTGTTTCCTGTCCGAGGTTTCGAAGCTTTATATTTCCGAAACTTAGTCCTGTTGCAGCTCATTCGGCTTTGGTGAAAATCTAATTTTTAAATCTCTTTGACTTTGCCGACACCTACTCTCTCTCACTTAGCAGTTATTTTTATACTCCTTCAAAGTGATGTGCATCTATGTTCGCTTAAAGAAATAAACCACTTTACAATTTCATTCCTAATAGCATAAAAAATACGCGTTGCATGCAAGGAAAAAATTCGTACGTGCCCGAATTTTAAATGTAGCGCAGTGCTCTTCATTGCGCAATGCTCAGAACTTTATATTTTGAAGGCAGTTTTCTCAAGACTACTTTTTCTTGAGCAGGTCGGAAACTTAGGTAACTCACACAAATGTTCAGTGATTTAATTTAAAATTAAAGTGTATTTGTGTTTTAAATAGAATTATGTCGATAATGTTGGGGAGATTTTTTTATAATGCGTACCTCTTCAGTTATAAACATATCAGATCCTATTTTTTTAGACTACATACAGCCCAAAGCGCAAAGAATATTGCGACTGTAAATGAGAGTTTTGCCAAAGCATCGGTTGGGCGCCGATTTCAACAAACTTTTTGCATTGAAAGTGTATAAACTACAGCTAGTCTAAGATTTGACGCCGGCCCAAGCGTTATAATTTTCCGTCGTTAATAATTTTAACCAAAAATTCTAAAGATTGTTCAATCAATCTGAGTTTTTGTTGTTTTATTTCAAACTAAAATCCGTTACGTCTAAACTAGACATCCCACAATTTACATAAGACTCACCTTCCAACTTCAGCGTTTTGATGTTAGTCTCCAACGGTTTGAGCGCTTCAATCGGCACCAGCTCAAAGTAGTTCTTCCGCAGATCAAGCACATGCAACTTTCTCAAGTAGCGAAAGGCATCGTTCGACAAAACAGTCATGCGATTACCCATCAAGTAGAGCTCCACCAGCCCATGTAAGTTCCGGAAAGTTTTCTTCGAAATACGATCCAATTGATTGAAGGACAAATCGAATGTCTGCAATTGCGCCAAATCACTACTGAACTCCTCCAAATCCTTCAGCGTATTATGTGAAATATTCAAAAAGCGTAGCAATTTCAAACCCTGCAGGCGTTCCTTCGGCAGCAATTCCAGCTCATTTACGCTGAGATCCAGCGTCAACAGATTTTTAAGTGACTTAAAGGCGCCAGGTGAGATGCGCGTGATGCGATTATTGACCAAATGCAAGTGCTGGAGCGCCTGAAAAGCTTCAAAGTCCTTTGAGGTGAGTATCGATAAATTCGTTTGACAGATGTACAACTCCTTCAGATACGGATAACGTTCCTCTTTTACTGTGTAGATTTTATTTATCGGATTGCCTGTGAGGTTGAGCCAAGATAGACGTGGAATGGAGATGTCTGATAGCGCGGAGCTGGGAAGCTGCAAGAACCGATTGCTGGACAGGTCGACGCGTTGCAAGTTGATCGAATGTCTAAGGAAATTCGCAGGCAAGGATAGCAACAGATTCCCGCTAAGGTCAATATTGTCCAGTTGCGTCAGATTCACCGCATTGAAGCCGCTCAATGAGGTAATTTTGTTCTCGTGCAAATTGAGTTGGCGCAAATTCAAAGTGCCGCTGAGCTTGAAGAAGTCAATGGAGCTTAGCTGGTTGCGCGACAAATCTAATGTCTCTAGCGTACTCAAATTGTAGAGCGCAATGTGCGGGAACTCGGACAGCTGATTGTTGCACAACTTCAATTCTTTGAATACATTGAGGCCACTAAAGATGTTACGGTTCATCACGGTCAGCCTATTATCGGAAAGATCCAGCTTAACCAGATTCGTATTCTTAGTGAATATTTGATCAGGTATATTTTCGAGACTGCAGTTGGCCAACGTAAGCAACTGCAATGAACGCATTTTATCAAACATGTCAGCCATTATGCCGCCCACGCGGGCTTGACTGAAGTCGTTGTGTGACAGAAAGAGACTACGTAGACTGGGTACTTCAAGCTTTTGTATGTCTGCCGGGTTTAACTGATTATCCTCAAAATTAAGTTCATTCAAATTCTGCAGCGACTTGAAGGTGTGCAGCTCAATTTTTCGCAGCGATGTGTTGCGCAGATTCAGATACGTCAACGGCAGCTCATCCATAAAAATATCCTTCGTTAATTGCACCAATGGATTGTGCGAAAGATCGAGCACCCGCAAATTCTTCAATTTATTGAAGGAATAGCTTTCAAGCGCTTCAATACAGTTCTGCGAGAGACTGAGCTCTTCCAAACTCACCAGTGGCGCGAAATATTCACGTCGCACATGTTTCAGCCGATTGCCGCTTAGATCCAAAAATTTCAAGTGCTTCAGCGTGCTGAATGTGTCCTTATCAATGTCGCGTATCTGATTGTTGCTGAGGTACAAACGTCCCAGCAGCTGCAGATCCAGAAACATGGATTTGTCCACTCTGGTGAGCTGGTTGTCTCGCAGCCACATAATTTGTATACGTTCTTGTTTGCGAAACGTTTTCGCGTGGATTTTGTGCAAATAGTTTGCCTCGAGTTGTATGGAGAGTAGCGACGAATTTGCCTTGTCATTAGGGAAAATATCCTCCAGCACAGTCAATTGGTTGTCCTGCAAGTTAATGTGCTGCAAATTGGCAAGACTCTGAAAGGCACCGGGCTCGATGTCCTCAATGTTGTTCTTCTGCACGTGCAGTTCCTGTAACGCCGGTAACGGCTCGAAAACTCCTTTACGTATGCGCCGTATGCGGTTATTATGCAGTCGCACTTCACGCAAGAATTCCAGTTTACGAAACATGCCGATTTCGAGATCTTGTATTTCGTTGTTGTCCAGCGACAGAGAGGTGAGTTTCTGACACTTGTCAAAAAGCGTTACAGGCACTAATGGTATGAAATTGGAACGCAAATACAAATGATCCAGATTGACCAGCGTACTAAACACATTCGGATCGATGTGCGCTATCGCATTCGATTCCAAGTAGATGACGTCCACATTGGATGAATTCGTAAACGCATCCGCGGGCAACTCGAGTATATTGTTTTCCGAAAGGAAGACTTCGCGCAACTGTGGCAAATTGGAGAACACGCCACTGATTGAGTGCACGTGATTGTGGCTCAAATCCACCGTCTGCAAGCGTTTGTTCTTATCGAAAATCTTAGCATCCAACGAAATGATGCGATTGTGCGACATATCGAGTGACATCAATTCCTTTAAGCTTTTGAACGCATCCGACTGCACGAGCGCAATTTGATTGGCATACAAAGAGAGTGTCTTCAATTGGGGAAAAGCGCTAAAGCAATCGTTTACGATTTCCGTGAATTGATTCGAGCTCAAGTCCAAGAAGACCAACGAAGGCAGACGCAGCACTGTCGCCGATGCTGAAGCGTTGTTTGTCGCTAGCGTTATGTCACCGTAAAATGTGGATATTTTATTATTGGACAGCCGCAGTGTGCGCAAGTAATCGAGCTTTCGCAACGCCAGCAGCGGAAAAGTACGCAATGCATTCTCTGACAAATCGATCTCCTGTATGGATTCCTCGAGGCCAGCAAACGCATGCTCGGGTATCGTTTGCAACTGATTGCCTTTCATGTTCAGTTTCGATAAGCGCAAGCCATAAAAGCTGTAATCTTCAATGCGTACAATTTCATTGTAGTCGAAATCGAGTGCACTCAATTTTTGCATGGTGTTGAGCGCACGCGATGGAATCTGTAAACAAAAAAGCAAAATCATCTTTTAGAATTTATAGAAATATAAAAATAAATCTAGAAATTAGAGAAAATGTATATAACGTAGCTGCAAAATATATAAACGTTCTTAGTCTTAAACGCAGGCGTAGTGTGGCTTAGAGTTTACCCAATCGGGGTATTAGAGAAAGTTTCTCAGTTGGTGGAATACCTTCAGTTTTCTCAAAACTTAAAAAATACATAAATAAATCAGTGGAAATGAAATACAATTGAAGCTCTCTAAATACAATTCCCCAAAATGCAACCCCTTGGAAGAAATAGTGCATTTCTCTAAGCAACCAGCTTTTTGGTTGCCTTTCAAGAGAGCTTCAAATTCCTAATCATTTCAAAAGCAGTCATTCTAAAGTGTATAATTTCCTATTTTGATAGTAGACACTTTGTCGTTCGACTCAATAATGTACTAGGTTGTTCAATAAGTTTTGCGGCTCGATAAGAAAAACACAATTTTATGGTTAATAATTCAGTATAGTCTCCCATCAATACACTTGTTCCAACGAGATTCCAATTCTTGTATTCCATCACCGAAGCAAGAATATGAAAGGACTGAAAAATACTCTTTCACAGCTGTTATGACCACATCATTTGATGAAAAACACTTTCCACGCATGCATTTTTTCAGGTCTTGAAACAGATGGAAGTCGCTAGGGGCTAAATCTGGTGAATACGGTGGATGTTCCAACAATTCGAATTTTAAGTCATGGATTTTAGCCATGTCAAAATGCTCTTGTGACACGGTGCACAGTCATGATGAAAAGTAATGTGTTTCATTTGCAAACTGAGTATTTGTTCACAAATTTTTCTCTTCAGCTGATCTGGGAGGTTATAACAAAAATATTTAGAATTCATTGTTTTACGAGTTTGCAAGTAAACAAAATTCCTTTCGCATCGCAAAAAACTGATGCGAGCACCTTCTTGGCCGATTTCTGGACACAAACTTGTTTCTGACCAGGTTCACACCCCTCTTTACCCTATTGTTTTGATTTAAGATCATGGTAGGTAGGTAGGTAGGTAAGATGGCAAGAGTACCCCAGGTACGCTACAAGTAGCACTTACGTGCCGTTTTGATACCAAGATCATGGTAATAGACCCAACTTTCATCCACAGTGATGAATTGAGGCACAAAATCCACTTTATTCTTTCGAAAGCGACCTAAATGTTGCTCAGAAAGACCCATTCGAATGTGTTTTTTTTTCCATTGTTAGCGAGTCTAGAATGCGGCACCCATTGTGCACACAGCTTTCTGAAACCCAATACTTTAGTCACAATACTGCTTCCACTACCCAATGAGATGCCTAGGGCTTCTAGTACATCTCTTTCAGTTACTTGCCGATTTTCCAATACGATATCCCGTATTTTTTCTACGATTTCTGGTGTTATTGCTGTTTTTGGACGTCCTTAACGTAGATTGTCTTCAGGGCTTGTACGACTACGTTTAGATTCAGCAAGCCTTCTTTCTACTGCACTAATTGATGGCGAAAAGTCCTTATACACTTCCAACATTCCTCCATAAATTTCCTTTGCTTTTAAACCTTCCAAAAATGAAAATTCAATTACTGCACGACACTGGATTTTTTCCATTGTAGAAAACTCTGTGTCACGTGCATCATAAACATGTTTTAGATGGCGCCATGAGTTAGTGCCTTGAAAGTTACATCCCTCGCTGACTTCCAGTGAAAGCTTGGTGACATTCTGTTCAACGGAAGCGAAGTTATTTCGACTAAAGTGTCAGTATGTTTGTGTGTTATCGGTACAAAAATGAGTTTCGAACAAAGAGCTAATATCAAATTTTGTTTTAAATCGGTAAAACGTTTACCGAAACATTTGAGTTGATGAAAAAAGTTTATGGCGATGATTGTCTATCTCGTGCCAGAGTTCATGAGAGGTTTACATGTTTCAGAGATGGTTGTGAGGACATAAACGACAATGAACATACGGGCCACCCAAAAGCAGTAATCACCGAAAACTCCATCGAAAACTTCTTCGCCAAAAATCAAGTCAGTGCTTATTTGTTTCAACAATCTCATCAATCCACTCTTGTTACTGATTTTTTTACCAGTAATCGCATTTTAACCATCAACCTGTGACTTCTACCTCTTCGGAAAATTTCATTTGGCCATGAAAGGAAAATGTTTTTTGTCCGTAGAGTCCATCCAAAAGGCTTTTATCGACATCCTGAAGAACATTCCTGTAAATGACCTGAAACACTCTTTCGAAAAGCTTTTAGATCGCACAAAACAGTGTATCGACGCCAGAGGAGACTATATTGAATAAATAATCTTGAAGTCTTGTTCTTGAAGTCAGTCTTGTTTATTTTGGACTTCATGTTGTAGAACCCAAAACTTATTTTGCAACCTTGTATCGCCTAACTTTTATTGCTTCGTCTGGTGTACCCCAGAGTAATGTCCTAGGCAGTTTCTATTGGTCCTCTTCATTACTGATATTTCCTTCTGTTTTTCTAAGTGTAATTTTTTTCTATATCAGATGACCTGAAGATTTATTATGAAATTAAATGTTCAGAGGATTCATCCATTCTCTAGAATCAGTTGAATAGTTGCTGTGTGCGTGATCGTTTGTTCCTCAACATTAGTAAATGTTACTATACTTCTTATGCGAAAGTCTTTTGAATTTAAGGACCTGAGTGTCTACTTATTATGACTCCAAACTCAACTGCGCCACTCACATAAATTGTATTATTTCTAAATCGTTCTTTATTTGTCGGAATAGCTAGGTACTCGTTTTTGTATCCCTATACTCTCAAACTGTTGTACTCGTACAGGTTAAAATACGCGGTATTCGTTTGGAGATTAAAGTCTGTTCAGAGAGCTTTTGAGCGCATTGCTTTGCGCTTAATGAAATTCGTAGGCTCCATTGCGTCCTATAGCTCTCGTTGCTTAATAATAAATTTCGTGTCCTTAGAGTCTAGACATGCTCTGTCGTTAAAGTTTTTGTCTTTGATAAATGTGCGGGCGCAATTGGTTGTCCGTACTTGCTCAAGAAAATTGATGATAATGCGGCTGTAGTATTGTCTGATATGTCTATTCCCTTTTGCGCTCCTTGAAAACTATTAAATTTTTCCAATAAAAGGCTGAAATAAATCCTTTGAAATGTTTTATTCTTATGTTTGTTTTCTTCCCTTATGCTGAAAGGTAAAAAGAGTTAACCTCTGATTATTTTAGAATAGTAAAAAAAAGGTTTCTGTTCAGAGTCCCATATAGCTATTTCGCTTAGTTGTATGTAGTAATATTCTTCTAGATACCTTAGATCATATATTCGTGTGACATTTTATTTATCAGCTTGCAACATGGCCGTTTCCTCCTGCTTTTAAGGTGACATCTGAACACAAAGGAGCAAAATTTGGATCCTGCAGTTGGCGCTTTAGCTTCGAAGCTAGCACAATAAATATATATTTTTCTAGTAACATTGCAATAGCATAAAAGCAAAGAGAAACAAAAAAGTTGGTCCATTGAAGTTTTGAAAGAAAAAGCGGCACACGTCCTAACGGAGCGGATAGAAGAAGGCTTGAATAACTTTTTCGAACAATAGAAGATTCGCAAGCAGTCTCGTACGGATAGAAGAGTGGTATATATAGAAGATTATTATGAGTAAATATGCAGGTATATGAAACCACAACCAGATTTTTCTCCCAACACCAATCTCGTTATTAATAGTCTCACCTCGTATACCACAGTAAATTAATTTTAAAAATCCGTAAAACACGCTTGAATAAAGAAAAAAATATCCACCATCGGCATTTTTTGTTTTTCATCATATTCGCATAATAAAAGTTACATAACAGCAAAAAACAGACCAACACACATACACACAAATGTGGTAAATACTCGTATTTAAATAAGAATTCGAGTGTCCGTTGCCTGGCTTGCTTATTGTTATTCTACAATTGAACACCTTTTATAGGCATTAAGTTTTATTGACTCTCTGGCACTGTTTGTTCACGTGTTGACTTTTATTCGTATGTACTCACGTATGAGCTGAGCTGTGCTGTGTGTGACTTTTTCGGGTTTAATTAAAATGCCATGAAGCTGCAGTCCCACATACCCACACACGAGTACATATCCACTGCAAAGTTTGTAAGTACCCAGTAGAAAAATTGCTAATATGCTGGTGTGGAAAGCGGTAGAGACTTTTTTTCAATGCTTCTGTGACAAAATTTACTAGAGAAGGGAGAAATTATAGTGTAATGATGAGTCAGAAGAAGTAATGAAGAGAGTCAGGTAAGTTAAGTTAGGTTGGATCCATCTGTTCCTGTAGATCGCACATGGAACAGAAATTAATCCATAGTGATATCAAGTCTTTGTGTGGAGTGTTTAAGAACATTTCATTTTGTCAGTTTAAGCCGTTTATATAATTTAAGTAGGCTAATTTTTTTAAGTTTCTTTAAGTTTTTTGAACTGCCACATTTTCTAAGGTTAAAAGTGATGCAGTACCTGAGCAGTTTATTCGTGGTTTGCTAAGTGCACGGCAGTGGCGAGTAGGTGTCCCAAAGTTTCTCTCAGGTAGCAGTGGCATTCGTTTTTAGTAGACAGACTTGGCATTTAAACAGAAATTTTTTGTAATTCTGCCTTGATTCAGCCTCATTTAATAAAATATTTTCAAAAATAAATATTAAAAAAGTAAAAATCTTTACAACGACATAAACATATTTTTGTAGCTGAGCGACTCCAAGTCACCTAATGCAAGCCTTTGAACATTTTCATAATTTTTTTTTGAAAATATTTTTAATTGTAAGCGTGAGTATAATAAGAAGTAAAATTAAAAGATTTTGGAAAAAATGAATAATTTTGACATTTATTCAATGTTGGAAATTTTGGTGTCAAGTTTTTTAAAATGAAATAACTTCGACTCTTTTTAATGTTTTCAAAATTTTTGCACACTTTTTTTATGATAAAATATACTTTTTAAAGAATCACTTGTTTGGAAACAAAATTGATTTTTTGTTTTTGGGGAAAAAATATATATTTTATTTTTGAAATTTTTTTTTTTTTTTTGTGTTATATTTTCATTAATATCTGAGAAATCGAGAGAGAAATCAGGCATTCTCCATCTACTGTTGAATGCACAAACAGCGAGCCCAATACCCTAATTGGCGCTTGGCTGTCGGAGTAGATACTTACCACCTTTACTGTAATTACAGAAGTGAGCAGCCAATCCACAGCTTCCTTAATTGCGGCTACTTCTGCTTGAAAAAACCTACAGTGGTCCGGAAGCTTAAGTTTGAGCTTTATGGGGAGTTCCTCGCAGAATACTTCGCCACCAACTCTTCCGTCCAGCTTCGAACCATCCGTAAGCATATTTGCCATGCCCTGTTTCCAAATGTTGCACCCCGCCCACTTTTACCTTGAAGGAATATGAATGGAAAAAGTTCCGCTCGTATCTAGCGAGGGTGTACAATAATCCTGCACCATGGGGATGAACTCAAAGTTTTTAAGAATGCTAGAGTGTACGTAGCTTAAGTCTAGGTTATGGCCCGAACTCCTCCATCTGATTGCGGCGCTTGCAGCAGCAGTTTTTCCTGCAATGTCAGCAGGTGAAGTGTTGGGGGTTAGGCTCAAACCAATAGCTAATTCCAAAGCCTGCCAAGGAAAATAAGGAGACTACAAGGTCATTATTCCATAAGGTAATCATTCTTTGGCGAGCCGCCGTAGCCGAATGGGTTGGTGCGTGATTACCATTCGGAATTCACAGAGAGAACGTTAGTTCGAATCTCGGTGAAACACCAAACTTAAGAAAAATATTTTTCTAATAGCGGTCGCCCCTCGGCAGGCAATGGCAAACCTCCGAGTGTATTTCTGTCATGAAAAAGCTCCTCATAAAAATATCTGCCGTTCGGAGTCGGCTTGAAACTGTAGGTCCCTCCATTGTGGAACAACATCAAGATCAAATAGGAGGACGAGCTCGGCGAAACACCCAAAAAGGGTATACGCGCCATTATATATATATATATATAATCATTCTTGTGCTACTGAAGTGTTGCAGAACTTATGTGTAACTAAGGCCTTATAAGCCATGAATACTTGCATTTCCTGTCGGGTATGCGCTAGTAAAGTTATGAATAACCCCAAATGTATAAATGTGCACTAAAGTCACCTGCATTTTTTTTTTTTTTTTTTTTTTTTTTGTTTTAGGGGGACTTGCGACGATATGTGGATTACCAAACGCAAATGAATTGAAGGCAAATATTTTCGGGAATCAACAAACGACCCACTGCTGCGCTTTTCCCAGGGCGAGATCTTTGTTATCGGATTGCCTGGCTGCAATTGACCAAATGAAACATACATTCATAACGGTGAACTTTTTGGGTTTCTTTTGTACATAGAGACATACATATATATATGTGAATATATACATATGCTTACGTTATGTATAAATACGATGGCGTAACTGTTGCTCACCGTCCTTGGCTATAAAAACGTAATCAAAAAACCAAATTGGTTGGAAACATTTTTATTTGCAGAAAAATTAAAAAATGGAAACGAAAACGGCCTCAGGAATTTTGGTGAAGTTCGAGTTTCCTTTTTAACGGAATTTTTGTGAAGTTCGAGTTTCTTTTCGACGGTTTATTATTGATCAATATTGTCGATGTGGTCGATCCTTTGTGCACTTAATAGAGAGAACTATTTGAGATAGAGTTCAATCTTCAGTAAAATTGTAGGACAACTTAAAGACAATCAAAAAGTACGGTGAAACGGGTATTTGTATTTAGTTTCTAATGACCTAAAATAAATCACTGATTAGTAGCACGTAAAAAACCATGTAAATAGGCCATATCTTTTGGAAGACACATTCACTGGAGTCAATTTACGTCAGTAAGAGCGGAGTTTAAGTACCTCTGTCTTAAAGAAAGTGTTCACGAAAGAAATATAAACATACTTAGTAAAAATATTAAGTGCATTATTGCGACAGCCCTCCCACCTGCCTACCTAGTAAAAACATTGAGGGACTCAGATCCTCAAGAACTGATCCGAGAGTGATAACAGTAGTTTAAACTGGATAGAACATCGACTAAAGATGAAAACCTCTCCGTGCGTCCATTCACATCGCTTACCGAAAGCTATTAAAAAGAAAATTTATAGTTTGCAATAACTGACCGAAAAGTGGCAGCTGACAAGGCATCCTCATCATGCATCCAAAATGAACATAAAATGGTTTCCGCGTGATAGATGCCAGAGCGAGCCTTGCCAAACGTCAAGTTGATCCGGAGTCTTTTTGTAATCCCATTTAAAATCATGAATGAAACCAGAGGAGGCACATCACTTCGATCCTGAGACACAACCGTAGTTCATGGCTTGGAGGAGACACTAATCACCGGCCGCTTAAAAGTTCAAGATTTCACAGTCTGTGCGAAAGATTTATGCGCGTACTTTTTGGAATGCCTTAATTGGGGATTGATTAATTGCAAAAGGCAGCAACTACTGCTGATTCTAAGTAAATTAATCGAGAACAAAAAATGAATCGAACTTGAAACAAAAGTCTTATTTTACCAGCAATATGCAGCCGCACATAAAGTTAAGAGTGGTGGCCAGGCAAAAAATAGACTTAGATTTTCTCGATCAAATTTAATTTGAAGAAATATGTTTTTAGATGTGCTTTAAGCTCTCTGGGATGTATGTAAGGCTAGCAAGATCAATATTTGTAAAATCGGAAGTTGATAAGTTTGCTTAGATGCAAATTTTGGTGAAACATTTTCCTACCTTCGACTTAATTACTAATTATTTTTTCCATAAGAAATATAATTTGGAATATGCAAGGGGTGTAAAGCCGAGCTCCTCCAATTTGTGGGGTGTGTCTGGATATTTTTTCCATTGATAAAGGGTCCTACAGTTTTATGCCGCCCCCAAGTGATAGACGATTTTTTATGAAGAGCTTTTCCATGGCAGAAATACATTTCGGTAGCCCTAGTAGCCCTACCTGCCGAAACAAAAAAAAACCTTTATTATCCCTTGATCTTTGAATATATCAGGATCTACTAGGAACGCTAATTTGGGTTCCAGAACACAGTGGTATAACTGGGAATGAAATAGCGGACACATTGTCGAGAGAGGCTGCGGCCTCGGCTCTAATAGGAACCCAGCCCTTCTTTGCTATGGGACAACACTCCATCAAGAAGAAGTTCAAGAGTGAAGAGCTAGGAATAAGGGAGGTTGGATGGCACCAAACTATGGCACTATGCCGGGCGAAATCCTTACTGGGAGGATACAACCAAAAGAGGTTTAAAAAACTCATAACCCGCCCCAAAGATAAAGAATAAAAAAAAATAAATAATTGGCGCGTACACTTCTGTTAGGTGTTTGGCCGAGCTCCTCCTCCTATTTGTGGTGTGCGTGTTGATGTTGTTCCACAAATGGAGGGACCTACAGTTTCAAGCCGACTCCGAACGGCAGATATTTTTATGAGGAGCTTTTTCATGGCAGAAATACACTCGGAGGTTTGCCATTGCCTGCCGAGGGGCGACCGCTATTAGAAAAATGTTTTTATTAATTTTGCTTTCACCGAGATTCGAACCAACGACCTCTCTGTGAATTCCGAATGGTAATCACGCACCAACCCGTTCGGCTACGGCGGCCACCAGATAAAGAATGCTAACGGGTATTCTCACAGGCCATTGCAGACTGCGAAGTCATCTGCATATGATCGCGATTTGGTCTACGAACTCTTGTCGTTTCTGCGCCCAATCTCACGAGAGACTCCAATACAAGTTCTCCTGGAATGCAGCGCAATAGCACGGAGAAGGTTGAGACATCTTGGCCAATTGCTGCCAGAGGGAAAACACGTGTGCTCAATCTAACCCAACTATATGATGAGTTCAATAAGGGAACTGGGCTTGGATGAGGTACGGTGATGAGCAGAGGGCACAAAAGACCACGAAGCCGAGGTGCGAACCTCTTATAGAATCTATCTATCTATTTCTTGGTGTTTCACGCTGGGGGTTCGACCTCGGACACTTACGAATAGCAGTCACGCAACAACTCATTGGACTATGACGGCTAAACTTATTTGTTCCAGAGATACTTAGCACTAAACACTGCTAATAAGCAAAGAGCTTATCATACAAATAATTATTAATATATTAATTCTAATTTTGTTTTAATTCGATACTTTCATTTGGTGTTTATGTGCATTCAACCATATTTATTCAATAAATTTAGCCTCACTGTTGAAAAACTTAGCTGCGCTGTTGACTGCAGTTTTTTATGAACACAAAACCTTAAACTCAACACAACGCGAATATACAAAAAAGTAGAGGAAAGTTAATCACTTTAACGGAAGGCTTAGAATTCATGTAAATGGCGTCGTACCTCAAACATATTTGACACTTGTGAACTGGACAGCCGCAGTATACAAGCAAATAAGTGCTCTATTGCTAAAGGTCAAAGTAAAGTTTTCCATCACTCAATACAATTTTTTTTTAGTTAATAAAAAAGTTATTCACAAACAAAATTGGACGATTGTTTTTGTGCCTTCTTGTATAATTTGTTGTATATGTGTACTGTATTCCCACGATACCAGCCAATTGCTGCCAGGTGAGACCATAAACTGTGCTTGCAGCAGGTTTTAATTCTCGTTTTCCGAAGATGAAAAACCTTATCAAGAGCCTTCAAAACTCTTAAATATGGAAATATGGAAGGCTAAGGTATTCTGTTGCATTTTTCTGCCCTTCACTGCTTGACGTATCGACCGTTAAATTTCATCACTTTAGTGCTTGACTACTTTGCATACCTCGCTCCAGATATTTCACCCTCAGTAATGCTGTAATATTTGCAAGTGTACTTTGAACTTATAGGAGCATTTACCTGCTCGTGTTTACTCAATGTACTATTTATCATTTTGGTGGGCACATGTTTAAAGAGCAATAAACTAACAACCGTTATTCACAATAAAGCCACTTAAGCTGCATACGTGCGTACGCCACATGAGGTGAGGGATTTTAAAAAGCATGATTTATTGGAAGTAGATACATATGCATATGCGACAGACACACTAGTGGTCACACATTAACCTACCATTTCACCCTTCACAACTGGGAACATTTAAAAAATATTTCAATTTTTTAGTGTTATTGTCGAACTCTGATTGCATTTATATGTTTGCAGAGGTAATATTTTTTTTTTTACGATAGTGAGATAATGAGCAAAGAGTCATAAGATAGGATACGATAAATGGCTGCCCACGCCCATGTGGACGAAGAACCAAAATTCGTTCATTGTGATACCATACAAATGAAATTAGAGTATGACGCG
>JAYXIM010035092.1:0-25794 GCA_037575425.1 Anastrepha fraterculus | reverse complement strand
TTTTCTTTGACCAAAGCTATTATTTGAGTTATTATTTGGCAGAAATTTTGTGTTTTACATCTACTAGGTACTAGCGGATTTCTTCAAGCTAAGAATGGGAAAGTGGTAGCGCCTAGTTAAATAGAACCAAGGTTCAGTTTTCATGGATGGCTCGAAGTTCAAGTGAAAGATTGATGGAGAAGTCTTCTTAGAAGAAGACTTTATAATTACTAGGAAATATCTGACCTCCCATTCGGTCACTGGTGCCACCAATTCCAAGCTGTATACGAGCTCAATTTATAGTAGCTTAAGTTAAAAATTCTATCCGGGCACTTCACCCCGGTGTCATGAAGAACAGAACTCATCAGAGTTTGCCCTCCTCCTTAGGATGGCTGCGGTGTGATACCTAAATACGGATAGAACCTTTTTAGTTCAATGTAGAGTTGCTTTGCAACCGGTGCCGGAACCCAAAGCACGGCAGAGGTTTTGATGGACCTCATACCTTACCAAGGGGTGGCAAATGCATCGATGCCACACTACCATTTGGTCCAATAAATGCTTTTATAATTTTTCGGGCGTTGATCAACGTATTAATTGGAACCGCTTTGCTTTTGAGCACCGGCTGAGCATAAGACTGGTGGCACCTACGTTAATCACATCTAAAGTTCTCTGTCGGCGACAGCAGAAAATTTCGCTGTAATGCTTAGTGGGAACAAGACTCCCAAAGGCGCTCACATCAATAAAAATGCGATATGCTGCAAAGTTTTGACTATTTCTTTACTTCTTATTCAATTCTTTTTATATAATATAGGTCAAGCTACAACAAAATCCTTATATTTAGTACGATCTTTCAAACTTTGTGCGAAATTTCAAAAATTTCGAAAATACAATTTTTTTTTAAATTTTTTTGAAAAACTCTGGATATGCAGCTTTGTAGCCCATTCAATTTTACTGGCAGTGTTGCGCATATTCTTCGATATAAAAAAATTCAAATATTTGTTATGAAGGGTGGTTAAGTTTCAAGGGCCCTTTATAAGAAAACACATTCGTAAACAAAAATTACCAAAAATAAACGCGAATTTGGAGCCACTTTAAATTTGAAAATCATTTCACCAACACTGAACGGGCTATAGAACCGCGTAATCACAAAGGACGAATTCGATTTTTGTTCAAGTGAGTCCTCTCTCTGGGCAAGCATTTCAACCCTACAACTGCGTACACATTTTTTTTTTAAAGTTACCTGAAAAGTTTAAGATTTTTATGCAAATTTTTAATTTCTTTTTTTAATTTTGTACAAAGTTTGGAACCTCGAATTAAATGGGTTTTGTTGTAGTATGACCTTAGTTTTACTAAGAATAAGGAAACTGAAAATAGAAGCATGATATATTGAAATATGTAGTCAAAACTTCCCAAGACCTCGCGCTTCTAAAGGGTTCTCCAATAAGAGGTGTTATTTTGATATTCAAAGAAAAATTCTATTTTTTAATATAAATGATCGGATGTTTATTTCATTATGAAGAGGAAGGTATGCCGTTAATAGTGGAAAATAACATTAGGCAAATGACCACCACGACCACGCTTACAGGACAATATACTTTTCATGAAATTTTCCATAACCGAATTGCAAAGTGGCTGTCTTCGAAAGCCTCACGAATTCTATCTTTGAGGTCTTGAATCGAACCTGAGCTGTTGGCGTAGACCTTCTCTTTCACATGGTTCCATAGAAAAAAGTCACAAGGTGTTAAATCACAAGATCTCGGTAGCCAATTGTGATCTCCTCTTCGATGGATAACACGGTCCGGAAACTTTTACCGTAACAGATCAATGGTTTCGTCGGTTGTGGGGCACGTAGCGCCGTCTTGTTGAAAAATAACGTTGTCCAGATCAATACCATCCAATTCCGGCCATAAAAAATCGTTAATCATCTCTCATCTAGCGCAATGGAAACCCCTTTATTATTGAGAGCGTCTCCGTATATCGAAACTATGTAGCTCATGCGTTGACTGGGCTGAGTATCTTTACGCTATGTTCCCTCGGCGCCTAATTCGCTCTCTAAGTAATTCGCTAAATAACACGACAAAAATCTTTTTCCTATGACGCCTTTGTAATTCACTTTGGCTACTCTCCTTCTTGTTCTTGTTATTTGCTTTCTATTATTATTATTTGCTATGAATATGAATAAGACTAAGATTTTACTTTATTTTAAAACTCACACAATTTATAGAAAGCCTACGGCTGATCCGAAAATTATTAAAAAAAAAGTTTCCTTAGTGTGCTGACTGTAAGTCTCTCAAAAGGATTGAGTTCGATTCATATACACTTTTCAACGGACTTACTTTCTTGCGACACTACTAATATACTTATTTCCAGTAAACCTTAAAATTTTTTTTGATAGTAAAGCAGCGGTGAAGGCATTGGCCTCAGCGCGTAGCAATTCAAGATGTGATAAAAAATGCGGCAGGTTGCTTTCGCTCATCCAACAACACAACACAACACTTTGTTAGGTCCCCGGCCATTCTGGATAATAGGAAAATGAAAGAGCGAATGAGTGTGCAAGGAAAGACTTTGAACTTAATCTTCAACGAGCGGTAGAAGACATAAGCATTCCTCGAAACGCTCTGTACACTGCAATTGGCATGAAAGTAATGGCGGAAATCAATAGAATGAGGTCTGTGTTTACTAACTGCAGGGTCTCCAAAGCGCTCTGGCCAGAACTGAACTTTAAACAAACAAAATGTCGGCTTGGATTCAACAGATTAACAACCCGCGTCCTCACAGGTTTTGTAATGGGTCACTGCACTGTCGGCACCCTAGAATGGCTGTACCTCACAATGACTTCTGCAGGAGTTTGAGGAGACGAAGATTGAATTGAGTAGGAACAACACTTCCTCGGTGAATGCCCTGCACTTCAAAGAAGCAGTGCCAAATATCTTAAAGATTATTTCTTTGAAGACCTACGGAATTTGCAAAATGCTCCACTGGAGCGACTATTACCTTCTTAAAAAGGTCCAAGTGGTTTGAGCAACTTAGTGAGAGAATAGAAGTGTTATGTGGGTAAAACAAGTAACCTGGTTAACCTATCCTAACCTACTTTATTGTAGGTTAAACTTGCAGAGTTTAATAAGAACCTCATATTCTAATGAAATGCAGTTGCATTAATAGCTACAACTGCTCCTCATGGAGGTGAAACAGTTACTCAGAAGGCAACTTGGCCTCCAACTCTTGAGGTGCTCTTGAGGTGCTGATTTTTTTAACATCTGTCCTTCCTCTTTATGAAAACTTAACGTTTCCTCGTTATTGCTTAAGGGGTTTTAACTTTGTTTCTTTGTTTTGGTTCACCTTTTCGTTTTGTTGTGACAGCCAATTTCGAGAAATTTTCGTTAAAAACTTGGGAAGATCACGATTAGTTCATAATTCGCAAGCAAATTCAGACAGAATTACTGACAAATGACTTCATCCGTTCCCCAAATTTTGTATGATAAACAACGTAATTCGAAGGGTAATACGAATGGGACAGCGAATTAGATGCCGTGTGAGAAGATCACTAAGCTGGTTTTCTGTGAAAAAGAACGATGAGCATTAATTTCTTATCTTAAATGCTATGGCGTTACGACAAAGACACGAAGAAGTGGATTACGTGCTCTCTGAGATACTGAGCGGGCATGGCTGCTTCGAGTATTATCTGCATAGGTTTGGTCTCTCCGCTTCACTACTGCGTCCTTCCTTGCTCAGAAGAGTTTGATGACGCGCGACGCTTACCTTTCTACTGTCCACTTTCGCTAGAGAACTTTGAGAAGTTAGCCACAATCTTTGGAAGACAGCCAAGTGAGACAAATTTAACTGACAGTTTGTGCAATTCAAAACATTACTGGGATGCTTCATGCAAGTTTACCAAGCAAGTGTTGTGTACGCCACGCAAGCAGGATGACGAAAGGTGAACAGCAGAACTTTTTCAGCAGCGCCAGCTAGATCCAAATAATATCAATGCCACAGGCTGCATCTGAGCGCAATCGAGCTTCCCAACAAGTGCTGAATTCAACAAGAAACAGTGTTTCAGAGGACGTCAACTAAGGCGTACTGACGACAATTACAGATGCTTGAGTTAACGACATACAACCATATCCTCACAGGCATATGACATTATCACACACTTTCGCAGCTCCATCTGCTTCATAACGCCAATAATGGAGACTAACAGCGACGTATAACCTCCATATGTCACACGTAGAGAGCCTGGGCGCGAGTTTCTTTTGCAGTCGGCTCCACCCTTGATGTAGTGCAGATGTAGTCTCACCCATGGTGGAAGTCAGCCGACGAGGGGAGTCTTGTTTTAGTGGGGAAAAATGTGTTGTGGCAGTAATGAAGATGAGGAGTGCATAACAATCATATCAGCATTACTTCTAAGATATTCTGCTCTCACAAGGCTTAGATTAAGACATCTTGGCACTCATTTTTTCACTATACCAGGTTTGAGTATTAGCTGAATGTGAGATTTTTTGCAAAAATGTGTAGAATTATTCTTTCCGCAAATCTTAACAAGCCACTGTTCGTCTGTATTCTGCTCGCTCTCCCTCTTCATCATTTCCTTTCTTTAGTTTTTTTAAATGGCATTACACAAAGGCGATTTCTCTACTTAACTGCCTAGATCCGCTTCCTACTTTGGGACATCCCTTTAACCAAATCTAACAAATTTTCAGTAGTTAAATAAATAAAAAAAATATAATATCTTTCCTTTTTAACAAGCTGTTTAAATATTGATTATTAACTGCTTTAATGAAAAAATATCTGAAATAAAAAAAAAAAATATTTTATGTATCCAAAACTGAATTTTTATCACAATTTTTTTTAGAATCTTATTTTTTTTGTTTATTTAATTTTTCATAATTTTTTTTAGAAAACAAAATCCATCACTTTCAACAGAAAAAAGTAATAGCTGTAATTTTTTAGTTGTCCCTCTTACAATGTCCCAAACTGTATTACCAAAAGACGAAAATTCTGTATATCTGCCATTCATAGCTCATAATCGAACGCTTGAATGATAAACAAAAGCCGAATTATTTCAAGAAGCTTAAGAAATGTGTGTTTTTGTAAACTGAAAACCTTTGTGGTAGCACACAATACTATGAGACAATATTTTATAAAAAAAAACAGCCGTAAATCTGCTGCTGCCTTTAACAAACTTACCGACATACATTTCTTTGTCACTGCTAGGCATCACCTACACCCACACACATATTTCCATACATTGTTTTGAACGCCCAATATTATTCCACTCAGCAGACAATATTTCCTTGTCGGTTATTAATTTTATGGCACAGAAATTTCGCTGCTTCTTTGTATTGTACGCTTTGTCTACCGCAGCGTATACGTAACCTAATTTTTCGACAATTCACGAGTGCGCTCAATAAAAACAAACGCCGCAAACAATTCTGCAACGGAAATGAACTGGAAATTCGCGTAATTGGACTTGATTTAATGCTTATTCGTGCCACTCCGCTGCTTTGGGAATTTTAGTATTGTGTCGACATGTGTTCCTGCATGAAGTTAGCGGCGAACTTGCGGTGTTCGCATTCAATATTTGGTAATTTTACTTTTTATTTTTTTTATTATTCGAGTATCATATACTATGCGGATTTCTAACACTTCAGCCAACGATACATTTTTTTATTTTTATTTGTATTTTTATTTATTTATTTTTTGTTGTTGTTGTTCTTCTTGCTTTGTCCCGGGGAAGTGTAAATTATTTTATTGAGCGCTACAACAGCCAACCCTCCATATTTTAGCAATTCGTAGGTTAGCGGCATGGCATATAGAACAATATAAATTTGAGATTTCAAAAAGGCTCCAATGCGTTCATTAATTTTGCCCTATTACACAGTGACTGGGCGTAGAGAGAAACGCTAAACCAAAAAACAAATGTTGATTGCTACTCTCCTCCCACTTTCATTGGTTTTCCCTACGCAACGCCAGCAACAACGTAGCTACTAAAATACTCTCGCCTTGTTTGGGTACATTTGAAAGTTAATGACTTAGAAAACAATTCTTCTGAGGCTGTTTAGTGGCATATTTTCGCTATCTACGAGTCCTTTATTTTATTCTCACTTTCCTCTTGCACGTTCTGTTTTGGCTCAGTTGCCTTATTTTAATAGCTAATTAGATTGTATTTTTGGCGCTTTTCTTCCTTGTTTATTACTTTAACGGTGTATAGAGATTTGGATTCAGTCCGCTTGCTGCCGTGAAAGGGGTAAAGTGAAATTTCTGGGTATTTCGTTTATTTATCTTTGGCTATAAAACTTAAAGTTTTGAGCTAGAAGAGTTATATTGTTGGAAGAGAGATTTCACGATAACAACTTAAAGAAACTCACATATAATAGGATGCAATTTGAATGAAAAATTAATACCTAGGAAGGGCAAAATTCAATTTATAGTAGCTCATTAAGCACCCTTATATTCGTAATGAGCACAAAATCTATATTGGAATAGGCCACTCTACACTTTTAGGAGCCATATTCTCGTACATTTTGCGACCGAATGAATGACTTCATAATGACTTCAGCAAAAGAGTTTTATTACTTTTAGGTGATACAGTAACAAAGACTATTTGAAAATTGTATTTGATATGCAATTAAATTATCATTCTCTGCTTACTACGTCGTATGTACGTACAGTCAACGTCAAATAAAGTGTACACCACATATTGCCAAGACAGAGATTATTGCATTGCCAAAACCGGGCAAAGCTCCAACTGCCGTGCAATCATATAGACCAATAAGCTTACTATCGACAATAACTAAAATTGCTGAAGAATTACTGCATGCTCGACTGCAATTGCTCGACTCAGATTTAGAAAAAAAACATTCGACTATTCAACAGATCCATAGAATTACAAATAAAATCCAATCAGACCTTGAAAACAATCGATACGTTTGACAAAGTGTGGCTCAAAGGCTTCCTTTACAAAATAAAAAGAAAGTTACCTTTTGACTCAAAAGCAAATGGGCTAAGCGTCAACCCCAATAAAACTGAACTCATTATATTTACCAGGAAACACAAAATTCCAAATATAGCTCCTCCGACTCTAGGTGGAACGGCACTGTCATTTAGTGATGAGGCCCGCTACTTAGGCCTAATACTAGACCGAAAGCTAACTTGGAAGGCAAATGTCGAAGATAGAGTAAGAAGGGCGACAATAGCACTATACTCTTGTAAACAGCTGATAGGACTAAGTTGGGGTCTCTCCCCATCTATCGTATACTGGCTTTACACAGCAATTGTCAGACCAATCCTAACATACGGCATATTAGTATGGTGGCCAGCTCTAGATAAATTGTACATTAAAAGAACCATGGCACACGTACAAAGAATGGCCAGTCTTTACATCTGCGGGGCCCTCAGAACCACACCCACAGATGCACTAAATATTATGCTTAACATTTTACCAATAGAGCAATACGGTAAGCAAACAGCTGCCAAAGCAACTCTCAGACTAAGAGAAATCGGCCTACTGAGAACGAACCAAAGAGGACACTCCTCAATTCTAGAACAATTCCCCTGCATTCCCAGCACAACGGATTTCTGTAGGACCAAGGACATCAATTTTAAAAAATCCTTTGTCACAGTAATTCCTTCCAAAGAGGAAAGGGATAGCGGGCTCATTGTTAAGATAAATGACTTAAACATCTACACAGATGGCTCAAAACTGGACAACCAAGTAGGTGGAGGGGTCTACTCCGACAAACTCGGAGTATGCCAATCATTTCGCTTACCTGATCATTGCAGTGTATTTCAGGCGGAAGTCACTGTCATAAAAGAAGGAACTTAAAGAAATAAAAACGAGAATATTATCCACAAATGAAGTCTTCATTTACTCGGACAGTCAAGCAGCAATAAAAGCGCTTGAATCAAAAACGCACTCGTCAAAAACAGTTCTAGAATGTTTTAAACTACTAGATGACGTATCTAAGTGTTACAAGGTCCACCTTATCTGGGTACCAGGCCACAGGAACATTGCAGGAAACTGTAAGGCGGATGAACTTGCAAGAACCGGTACAACGCTCGATCTCGAACCGGATAAGGCGCTGATAGCCATGCCCATAGCCACTTGTAAATTACTTATAGGCATGGAAACCATCAAAAAGGTAAATGCAAGCTGGCAAAACCTTACAACATGCGAACTAAGCAGACAGACATGGCCGAACTGGAACAGCGGTCGATCGAAGATCTTGCTAAGATTCAACAGAGAATCTATAAGAAAAATTATAGGTGTATTAACTGGTCATTGTTTAATAGGCAGCCACGCTAGAAGGTTAGGACTCCCGTACTTCGATTTCTGTAGAAGCTGTCTTAATACAGAAGAAGAGGAAACAGACAGACACCTTTTACGTTAGTGTGAAAGCCTAGCTATGAGAAGACTGCGCACTCTTGATACAGCATTTATAACCGATGTAGCGGATATAGCCCATCTAAAACTAACGAAGCTCTGCTCGTTTATTAAAGCAACCGGATGGTTTGAAAAGGAACACGTAGAATAAGGATAAGCTCCAGTGTTATCACAATGCACCTGCGGAAGGTCTAAGTGTGTCTTATGACAACCACCCTACCTATCATAAAAAGCTACCTAACCGACCGAAGCTTCTATATTAAATAATACAATCAATGTTCAGATATTTATCAAGTAACAACTGGGGTTCCGTAAGGAAGTGTTCTTGGACCACTACTATATGTTTTATTCACCGCCAACTCCTGACGAAACTAATTCTTCAATTGCTACGTTCGCAGATGATACACTACTAAAGGGTGATTTTTTAAGAGCTATAGGAAAGTTTTTCAAAAAACAACATAAAGTTCAGAAAAATGCATGAAATTTTTATTTAAATCGATAGTACAGCCCTTATAATTTAGGGTTTGAAGATTATTTCATGAAAATGTTGACTGCGACTACTCTTCAAATGGTCCATCCGCTTAGTCCGAATTGTGGCATACTCTTTCCAGTGTTTCGGCCGGTATCTCACATATATAGTAAATGCTTTAATGTTGTCTTCCAATGCGTTAATTGAAGCAGGCTTGTCTGAATAGACATGAGCCTTAACATAGCCGCACAAAAAATAATCTAAAGACGTTATATCGCACGATCTGGGTGGCTAATTGACTGGTCCCGAACGAGAAATAAAATGTTCATCGAACTCGCCTCTCAACAAGTCCATTGTTACGCGTGCTGTGTGGCATGTGGCACCGTCTTGCTGAAACCACATGTCATGCAAGTCAAGCTCTTGCATTTTGGGCAAAAAAAGTTGGATATCATTTCACAGCAGCGCTCACCATTCACAGTTACGTTACGATTCGCAGCATCTTTGAAGAAGACCGGTTCAATGATACCTCCAGCACATAAACCGCACCAAACTGTGACCTTTTCTGGATACATTGGTAGCTCTTGCAGTTCTTCTGGCTGATCTTCTCTCCAATATCGACCATTCTGCTTATTTACGTACCGATTGATCCACAAATGAGCTTCGTCACTGAACACAATTTTTCGACTTTAAACTCTCTTAACAAAACACGCACTTTTATAATAAAATTGTCTGTAGCAAAAGCAAATCTGCGCTCATGGCCTTCTATAGCCCTTCAACCACTTCAAGGATAGCCGAGTACTGTAAATCCAGGTTGAAATTATGTTGGCAGACATAATATTCTCATATCAACATGAGTCCCGGTACGGGTGGGTATCGCGGGTAACGAGATCCCTAACTCTTTAGCTAAGATGAGCTATGAGCAATTTCCTTGGCTCGGGGCCCGTTCTGTCACTCCCTTCTACAACCATCAAGCCAACGGTGAGCAGACGGGTTACTTCAACCCACAAACGAGCTTGGCAGGCTGAAAGAGGTTGCAGATGGACAAAACTGATGTTACCTGTCATGTCCGACCGACTGTTGCAGTTCCTCCTGGCACTAAGCAGAAGGGACTGTAGGAGACTGGTTTGACTGATGACGGGCCTCTTTCTATGGGCAAAGCACATGGAAAAGGTAGGCATCTCAGACAGTGCACTCTACCTAGCTTGTGAAGAGAAGGAGGAGACGGCGGACCACTTTCTGTGCATCTGCCCCACCTTCGCTCGAATCTGGCTTGATGTCTTTGGCACTGATGTGTTAAGAAGCGACCACCTTCGCTCCTACTCCAAGATCTACTCAGATTTCTTTGGGGGTCGAGTAGATTTAAAGAAAATTAAAAAGGGAACCCGAGTGCACTGCAATAGAATTAATTGTGTCTGAGTGCCGCACTTGCTAGTCTGTCCCGACAAAAAAACAAAAAAAAACTACAACCACCATAATCTAACCTTAGCCCATAAATAGTTATTATTTAAACTGAAGTCGTTAGCATCTCATTTATAAATAAATATAATAATATGTAATAACTTAAAATCAGTAACTCGGAATTTAATTTTCTATAAATTCACGCAAAAAATACCATTAGCGGCAATCTTATTTAAATTAGACAAGAGATTAAATATTCACCTTAAGTTTATTATTTAAGAAATTTCAATTTGGCAAATGTGTGCACACGTGCCTGCCACAAATGTACAAATGCAATCAAAACACATGCCGCAAATACGGATAATACCGACAGAGGAAGAGGTGGCAGGGGTTGCACAGAGTTGTGGCAAGATTGTTTGGCACGTTCATTTCGCAAGAAACCAATACAAATGCACGAATGCGTAATTTTGGGCGAATATTTGCTGACACGTATTTAACAGTCGAGCAGTCGACGAAAACAACGTACAGGTAAGCGGCTGTCAGATTGAAAGCCAGACAGGCATTCGTAGACAAATTGCACGGAACTGACAAGCTCAAGAAACAAAGGGGTAAGGGGTTAAAGGAAGTACAGGATTTGGAGAGCTAAGCAAAGATGAGTGTGCATCGGAAGCAGCAAATGGGTGGGTTATTTAGTTCACATGTGAGCCGAGCTGTTAGATTTTGCGAGTACTTTGTTGCCAATTCGCATGTGTAAGTAAAGTTGCCAGATTCTCAGTTGTAACTATAAATTTTTAAATAACTAAATATTTTTTAGAAAAGCTCCCTGTTTTGTTTTGTTTTGCAATTACATCAAGTACAAATTTCTTTCAAAATTTCAGATTTGAAGGAATAATATAAATGTAAGAAACATTTGGAGAATAACAAGCAGTTGTTGATAAACGACGCTAATTACGTCACAAACTGTATGTGGAATTAATTTTTGACACTGATAGTGAGATATTTTGGTAGAAAAGGAGCAATGGAGGTTCAGCGTTTTCTCTTTTGAAACAAATGGTTTCAGCTGCCCTTTGTAATCCGACGCCATAGCAAATGTGGGAAGAATATTTCGTCAAATCGATTTCAATAAAATCAAGCAAGAAATAATTTCAGTTTCAGCATTCTATTGACCTTCAAGAACAAAAGATGCGGCCGCCGTGGACGAATGGATTAGTGCGAGACTAGCATTCGAATGCACAGGTTCAAAACACCAATTCATAGTTTCATAATTGAAAAGTTTTTTCTAATGGCGATCGCTCCACGGCAAATAATAGAAGCCTCCGAGTGGACGAGTATTTCTGAGGGGTAGTAAAATTGTAGGTTCCTCCATTCGTAGAATAAAATCAAGATGTAAGCCACAAAATAAGAGGAGGAGGTTAGGTTAGGTTGTATGGTTGCCCAGGGAATGAGCACACTTGGACGAAGAAAGATTCGTCCATCGCAAAGGACCATTATTCGACCATTATGAAGGAGGTGAGGTGAAAGGGAAAGATCGATGGGGTGCAAGGAGAGGGCGGGGAGAGGTGGTGATGGGATGGTTAGGAGCGTGCGGATTACGAGCGATGTCTATGTTTGCGTCAACCGCTTTGTGCTGCTGATGAAATTCATCAGATATTTAATGTCAGCGCCAGCTATATCAGCAGGCGTGGGAAAAAAGTAGGAGCCAAGATGCCTGGATCTTAGCCCCGCCAGAGGAGGGCAGCTAAGGAGAAGGTGCTGAGATGATTCCACCTCATCCTCCATACATCCAGCGCAAAAAGGACTCGAGGTGATTCCAAGTCTCACAGCATGCAGACCTCGCGCATTGTGTCGTGTGAGAGAACCCGCTAGATTAGAGAGCTGATATTTTGTCAGCCTCAGAAGCTCGCCCGAGCGCCCCGGTCCACACGTGGCCAGAAGGATTTCGCGACCTTACACGTTTGTGTACTTGCCCAGCGCTCGCTGAGTTGGCGCGATGCCCATCTTTCCAGGAGCAGACCGCAGGTAGTCAGGGGGATCCAAATTCTCTCCCTTCGCGGGGAAATCCCCTCACGTGTCCCTTGTCTGGCCAGCTCATCCGCCTCACAGTTTCCCGCAATGTCGCTGTGACCAGGAACCCAGATGAGGCTGATGTCAAAGAATTCGGACGCAGTCGAAAGTGAGGTCAAGCATTCCTTGACCAATTCCGAATGCACCGTTATAGACCCGAGGGCCCTTATTGCCGCTTGGCTGTCGCAGTAAATATTTACTTTCTTGACTGTTAGTACGCATTTGCGCAGCCAATTAGCTGCCTCCTTGATTGCGGCTACCTCTGCCTGGAACACACTGCAGTGGTCCGGTAACCTGAATTTGAGTCTGATGGGGAGCTCCTCGCAAAAGACTCCTCCGCCAACCTTTCCTTCAAACTTCGATCCATCCGTGACCAAGTCCACCAGGGCCTGCCCCCAAATGTAGCCTCCGTCCACTCATCCCTTGACGGAATATGAGTGGAGAATGTTCCGGTTGGACTAAACGAGGGTATACACTGATCTGTTGACAGAGGGATGAACTCGAAGTTTCTAAGGATGCTTGAGTGCCCATAAGTGAGGTTGAGCTTATAGCTCCAGCCCCTCAGTCTAATTGCGGTACGTGTAGCGGCAATTCTGCCTGCGATATCTACGGGTAGCACATTTAACATTGCGTTGAGCGCCAGAGTAGGAATCGTTCGAAGCGCCCCACTGATTCCAATGAGTGCCGACCTCTGAACTCTCTCCAACTTCTTCACCAATGTCGTCTTCTCTAGTGAGTTCCACCAGACTATGACTCCATATAACAAGATAGGCTTTACAATAGTATTATATAGCCAGAAAACAACTCTAGGCGAAAGGCCCCATCTTTTGCCAATTGCGCCCTTGCACCCATACAAGGCCATTGTCGCCTTCCTCACTCTTTCCTCAATGTTGGGCTTCCATGTAAACTTGCTGTCAAGGATAATACCTAGGTACTTCACTTTGTCAGAAAGCATCAGAGGAGCCAAGGGGGCGTTGAGTGAAGTTGAGCTCTGGGTATTTTATGTTTCCTCGTAAATAGGACGAGCTCCGTCTTAAGAGGATTCACCGACAGGCCGCAATCCGTTGCCCATCATCAAGTTGTACAGAGTATCCACAAATTTTCCTCTAATAAGAGGAGGAGCTCGGACAAACACTCAAAAAGGATCTAAGCGTTAATTATGTTTTGCAAAAACAAAATGCTTATAATGCACTAGATTTGAGGTATCGAATGAAATTTATAAAAATATTAACTAAATAATTTCAAAAAATAATGAAACCAAATTTCAATAAAGTAAATAGTGATTTAAATATTCAAGTTAAAAAAAAATTGTTTAGTTAAGTGTAACATAAAATGTTTTTATATATAAATATAAATAAAAAGATTATTTTGGCACACAGCTATTTTTTTTATTTTTTTTTTATTTTAGTGTTTTTCATCATTCTTTATTGAAAAACTAATCCAATAAGTAACAAGCAGATTACGAAGAATTCATTAAGAATAAGCTCCTTGTATTTGTGAGGTGAGGCTTGGCTTGCGTCAAGCCTTTTCTGCAGAAGCTATCTAGAGGACGAGGTGGAATCATCTCAACACCTTCTTCTCAGCTGCCCTGCTCTCTTCGGGCCAAGGTTTAGACATCTACACCAGCGAATATTCCGGGCGTAAATATCACACATCTGGTGAAATTAATCAGCAGCTTGAAGCGGTTAACACAAACGTAAATCGCCACTCGTTGGTCGTCATCCTCAAATCCTCTACTCTAAGCCCTGGATTCTGTCTGGTTCCTTCCTCTCCCTCTCCTTCTGTATGGTATCGCAACGGACAAACTTTAATTTTTTGTCCAATTGGGCGCCTCTCATGGGCAGCCATTTCACCTAACCTAACTTAACCCTTTAGAAGGATACACTTCTCCCAACTCTCGGGCAATTTTTTCAGCCCCTTCGACCTCTAAGTCCCTGTCTCGGCGAGGACTTCCTCATTTGAACAAAATGTTTTCCCGCGAGCCATTTTTTCATGTTATGAAACAAGAAAAAGTCACAGGTAGCCAGATCGCTTGAATACGAGGGTGCGGCAGCAATTCACAATGCAAGTCCTGCAGTTTGGCCGCGATAACTCGGGCTGAATGTGCTGGTGCGTAATCGTGGTGAAACAGTACCTTCTTTTCCCCCAAATGCGGTCGTGTCTCCTTCAATAACTCACAGTAGTATTGTCCAGTGATGGTTCTTCCCTTTTCTAAAAAATCCATGAGGATGACGCCGTTCGCACCCCAAAAAATCGTCGCCATGACCTTTCCGGACGATGGGACTGTTGTTCTTTTTTGATCTTTACTTAGTTTCTGGTGTGTACTGATGAATTCAGGTATCATCAACGGTGACTACTCGATGCAAAAATTCCTTCTCGCTTAATTTTCTCGAAACTAAGCTTGGAAATTAACAGCCCCATCCGCTTGTTGTGGCTTTTGAGCAATGGCGGCACCCAGCGGGCCAAGAATTTTTTTGATCGCCATTCCGTAAAATATGTAAAAAATGTAAAATATTTCTTGCCGTTCCTGTCGGCATACCTAAGACCTCTGTTACTACGCACACTTTCGTTCCTCGATCAGCGAGAATACTATCGTCGACTTTTCGAATGAAAATCAGGCAACACTGTTTGTGTGGCAAGACAAAAGTGAGAAAAACTGTCAGCGTGTGCAAGTAAGATATACAAGCTCACACACACTTTCACCGATTTATCCTGGCACAATTATACATTTGCCAATGTTTACATATCATCAACATATCATCGACGTGTTGGTTTGGCTGAAATGTGCTGCATAACTAAGTTTTGCTACCTGCTATCCACCTACCTACCGTAACAATCAACGACTTGCAGACAATGGATAATATAAACACGGCATACACGGTTGGTTGCTTGGTTGGTTGGTTAACTCTACATATAGTAGCTCTATCTGCTTGGCAGACTTACCCCTGCAGCTACCCTGACCGCTGCTGATTTCCTTGTATGAAACGAGTATTTGTTATGGTTACTAGTTGTACATACCTGTGTTAATTTTCCATTAACAATGCTCAACGACTCCAACGATGCACGTACATGACGCAAACTGTTATCCTTTAGCGTCTCTAGGTGTGAGTGTGAAAATTGCAAATGCCTTATATTGACACCTGGTTGAAAGACGTCCTGCGAGAGAGACGTGACCGAACGATCGAAGTCATAAATGGATAATGAATGTATTGGTGATGAGATGCGTTCCAATGTGCTGCGCAACGACATGGCTGTCGTGCCGGGACACTCGAGGAATAAGCCTGCAAACAAGCAAAGAAACCAGTAGAACGTTAGCATGCAAGAGGAAGAAAATGTATGGATTAGTGTAAACCAAATGCACGCACATGTATTTGTATGTATATGTATGTGTGTATGTAGATATGCAAAAAGTCGCCGAAAAGCACGTCCACGTACGTACACATGCGAGAGCACGCCCCTACAGACAGTCAGAAAATTTGTACACGGAAATGCGAGATTCACTTACGAAAATAAGTAAAGTATTTACCAATGTGCTGTGGGAAATTACACTTCAGTTTTGTTTCCACTCTATTGCGAGTGCATAAAACTTTCACAGAAAAATGTGTGCAGTTAGCCAGTGTGTGTTAAGATGTGACTTCAAATGGCACGTATGTGCGGAGTGTGAAAAAATAATATAAAATATTTAAGGTCGTCAAAGCCGAATGGCTTGGTGCGTGGCTAACACTCGGAAGTACACAGGTTCGGAAGCACGAATGGCGCGAAGAACAAAATGATGGAAAAATGTTGTTCTAAGAGAAGTAAAAAAAGGTGATCCTAACCAATGTATGCTTGATGCTACCAAATTTATTTGTACCTTTTCGGCAAGAATTTTTATTTTCCAAGTAAGGCATCTATCTGTCCAAGTGTGTACCATAGTAGAAAACGTTGTTAAAACAACAGCTGTACATATATTTGTCTCGAGCGTAAATGTCGCATGTTTACATATTTCTCATTCACTTTAATTCGCCACTTCCCCATTCACTCACCTACGAGCTTTAAGAATTTTACAATACTTTTGATGCCTCTATGGGGCATTTGTTGTGGTCTTTGAAGCTACGATATTTTTACCTATGGAAATTGGCTGAGGCACTCCACCCGATATCGGAACTCTTCTTTAATAAAATCGCGTACTCGTACAGTGGATCGTCTGTCAGAGAGGTACGATTTGAAGATGCCATAGAAGTTTGAAATTAGAAATTCGAATTTTTTTTTGTAAAAGTCCTGCATCTCAACCCTTGTCGAATGCTTGGACAACGTCGCGTATGATTGCCGAGCAAACATGTTTTTCTTCAAATACCTTTTTTATTTCATAAGTAAGCTATTAATCCCATTGCATTTTATATTGCGCAAGCCAGCCATATTTGGTTTCCACTTTATATTTCTGAAGGCATTGAATTCCTAAGCAAGAGGTGATGTGTGGTCTCAATCGAATGAGTTATTCGATTCCATTTATTGCATCAATTTTAGCATATCTAAATCACACGCTGCGTTGGGCTTTGTTCGTCGAAATAGTTCTAATTTCGCAGATTCCTACACTCTAAAATTACTCTAGACATCTTTTGCTCGTCCAAAGCCTGAATATGCTAGACAAGCCTTAAAGAAGGAATTTTTCCAGAAATATGGAAAAAACAAAAACAAGTACTCATCAGTAAGGAAAGGGAGATCCAAGATTAGCGACCGCTTATAGAGCGCTATGTTTGCTGGATAGCGCAGGAAAACTATTTGAGCAACTGATAAATCGTAGGGCTAGCGAATCCGTAGAGAATAGTGGCGGCCTCTCAGACCAGCAGCATGGTTTTAAAAGTGGCAGATCGACCTTAGACCCTGGAAAAGACCCATGAAAAGCAAGTCGACACCCATCATCTCTTTGTCGACTATAAAGCTGCGTTCGATAGCCCGATAAGGGATTGCCTGTATGCCACCATGTCTGAGTTCGGTATATGACGTTGAACAACACAACCAGCTCCGTCAAGGTAGGAAATAACCTCTCCGAGCCATTCAGTACCGTTCGAGGTTTCAGACAAGGCGATCCACTGTCATGCAACCTCTTCAACTTCGTGATGGAAGGGGTGCTCCGAAAAGCAAGTGTGCATCGTAATGGCACTATTTTCTACAAATGTGTCCAGCTCCTTGCGTACGCCGATGACATTGACATTATCGGCCGCTGTAAGCGAGATGTCACGGCTGCGTTTTCTGCTATCGAGAAGGAATCATCACGAGTGGGTCTGGCGGTGAACGAGTGTAAAACGAAGTATATGCTGTCTACAACGCGGAACACACGGCGTGTAGGAACGCACGTCATTGCGGACAAC
The DNA here is from genome assembly GCA_037575425.1 of Anastrepha fraterculus. Classification (NCBI taxonomy): domain Eukaryota; kingdom Metazoa; phylum Arthropoda; class Insecta; order Diptera; family Tephritidae; genus Anastrepha; species Anastrepha fraterculus. The sequence goes on along the minus strand of JAYXIM010035092.1, from coordinate 8,153 downwards.
TATACTTTCGAAGTTGTGCCAGAATTTATTTATCTTGGCACCGCCGTTAACAGCAACAACGATGTCAGCCTGGAGATCAAACGGAGAATCACTCTTGCTAATAGGTGTTACTATGGGCTAAGTAAGCAATTGACCAAACTGACACTTTACAAGACGCTCATCATACCCGTGTTGATTTATGGCGCAGAGGCATGGGTAGTGTCACAAAGCGATGCAGCCGCTCTTGGGGTGTTCGAGAGAAAAGTTCTTCGTAAGATCTTCGGTCCTGTGCGCGTTGGCGAAGACTACCGTTCAAGAATGAAGCACGAGCTGTATGAGCTCTACGCCGACATTGACGTAGTTCAACGCATCGCCATCCAACGCCTGCATGTCGTGCGTATGGATGAAGAAACTCCAGCAAAGAAGGTGTTCGAGGGCGAAGTCCAAGGGAGCCGACGCAGAGAAAGACCATTGCTCCGGTGGAAAGACCAGGTGGAGGAAACCCTATGCTCGCTTGGTGTACAGAATTGGAGAAGGCGCGCGCGGAGCAGAGGCGCCTGGAGAGAGCTAGTGAGGTCGGCCGTAACTCGGTAACGGGTTATTATGGCCACCTAAGTAAGTAAGTAAGATCGACCTTAGGAGCCATCCAAGATGTAATAGCTAGCGTAGAACATACTCAGGCAGGTAATCGATACTCCTAACACTTAGTATTACTAGACACACTGGATATTAGAAATGTTCTCAACAGTTTAAGCTGGCACGACATAATTTAACCCTTTAAGGTAAAATTCAAGATCCCGAATAATCTTCAATCGCGTGCTCTTATACGAGACGCGAGAAGGATGCAAGACTAAACAAACAGGAGTAGGTGAAGTTGATTAAAGCTGGCCACAGCGAAAACAGAGCTAATCCTTCTAACCAACAGGCGTATCCCATTAGAAGTAGATATACAAGTACTCGATGCCACTTTATCGACATCCCTATAGATATTTTATCACAATAGCGCAAACGGAATCCCAGTACCACACTTCTTCGATATTAGAATTCAAACGTTCATACTTTGGCAGGCAAGATGGAACTCTGAACGGTATGGTAGATGGACAGCGAGACTAATACCAGATCTAAAAAAATTGGTAGAGAGAAAGCACGGTGAGGTAAACTATTACCTCACACAGTCTTTGTCCGGACATGGGTCCTTTCGCAAGTATTTGTGGTGAATGGGAAATGTGAATCTACCAAATTGCATTTATAGAGACACTGAACGCGATGATGCGGGGCACATCTTCTTCAAATGCGAGAAGTGGAACACAGAGAGAGCAGGTCTGCAACGAGCTGTTGGTGTATTTACACCTAAAGAAATAGTCGAAAAAATGATGATATCGAAGAAAAATGGAATGCCGTTGCAAATTTAGTGGAGGATTTACCCGAAAAAAGGCGTGAAATGAGAACTTATGCTGGAGAGCGTTGTTTCTCAAAACACCTCATCGCCAAAAAAAATGAATATGCGGCATTCATCTGGATACCTCATCCCACAGTTGCTATTGACATAATTGAGTTTATTCCCTTTCTTCCCAAAATCTCCTCTCCCCTCCCTTCGTGCGATTCTCGCCTCTTTTTGATTAATAAGTCCCTTGAAAGCAGAACGACTATTATTTTCTTGTCTTCTGTGCATGGCTTGGCAAGTGGTGTAATCGATTGCCTCACATTACTGCTAGCTATTCAATTTCTTATTCCTGCGAGAACCCTTCGTTTTAAAAAAAAATTCCCTAATAGTGCGTTCACTTCTCAACGAGATTTCGAATTATATTTTGCTTGATTTTTCTTTGCCCAAATGTGTTTTCTAAATTATTAAATTACATTTTTTTAGTGATTTCTGCACTTAGTTCTAAGTTATTGTTTTAGTCAGTAAGTCCTTTGTTGTTTATTGACTTTTAACTTTTTGAAATAAAAAAATCTGAACAATAGTTCACTGTTTCTTTTCACTGTTGTGTTGGTATTATGTCATAACTATTAAGGAAAGGATTACTTTAGATATCAGGGCCTTCTCAAAAACTTTTCAGAGGTAAGACAGTATCAGGTTGGTCTATGCGATGACGGCAGCATTGCATCTTTTTTTTCCTTGGTTTGACTATCATAGTGATCGCCGAACTTTTCCATACTTTGGCAGGTAGGTGAGTGGTTGAAGTACCACTCTGGCACTCCCCAAGCAGCACTAAAGCGCCGCTTTGATACCATTCTGGGACTTCCAGTAGGCAGATATCTAGAGTCAGCCAGAGCTAGTGGAGAAGATCGATGTGATTTATGGATGCCGTTCTGGGCCCCTTACAATGTAATACAGAAAGTAGTCCCGGGAAGAGTGTCTTCCCAGAAGAAGAGGCGGGATTGTTTTAATGGTCACACCACTCGAAGCAGTAGACGACGGTCGCTGTAAGTTTGAAGGCAGTTTGAACCCTAGCTCACCCACTAAAAAAGAAAAACCAAAAACAGTAGGTTGGTAGATGAAATGGCACTCCCTTAATAATACTTAAGCGCCGTTTTGATGCCATTATGAGACGTCCAACAGACAAAACTATAAGGCCAGCCAGAGCTGTTGATGTAATGAAGAAGATTGATAGTACATATTTAGGTTGGCACACTGCCCAGGTTGTCGAAGAAAGTGACGTTAATCGTGTAGAGGCCTTCCAAACTCGGACATTTACAGAGAAAGTGCCGTACTGTCTCCTTCTCTGAAAGGTGCCCACAACTTCTGCAAAAGGTATTAAATGGTTAACCTGTCTGGTCTTTTCTGCATGTGGGTCAATCGTCCAATGACCGGTAAATACATGTACGAGTTTGGAAATAGAATGGCGTGAAGTCACCAGGACTTTGTGAGTCCTCTATCTATTGTACTGAGGCCCAAGGGTTTTTGAAATAGTAGATGAAGAAATGGAGCTCCATCTTTTCTGAGTTTTCTTCAGAAATAATTTGTAGAGTTTCCCTTTAACAATAGTCAAGGAGATGCGGATGACCTAGTAGGAGACCTCTGAGACCAATGCAGTCGACCCGTTCCATGGTGTCGTCAGTGATCGTAGCTTGACTATCGAAACAAATTTTAATATCTACCACGATCCTGCGCTGCCTAAGCATTTTGCATACCTGAAGGATCGACTTCCGCCTGTTCGACGATTTTAAAGAAATTGGCTTATTTAGAGAAATCTTGGAATAGTCAATGCAGACAGAGATACCAGCCTCGGTATAGCTTTTAGCCTCGTTGAAATCCCTGACTTTCCTTTGAGCAGCAATGCAAATAACATAAAGGTTGATGAGAAGTGATTCAGGGCATAACTGGGACCAGTTCTACATGCTCCGGTGATGCTAATACATGCCGTCCTTTGCACCCTCCCCAGTTTAGTAATGTTATAGCCCCTCCGAAGAGCTTTTTGCCGAACTTGCAGGGTAGGGAGCTACACTGGCCTTCTTTACCCGATTTTCAATATGTGGCTTTCAGTGGAATTTGGAGTCAAGTATCACTCCAAGATACCTAACTTCCGATGAAAGCGATTTAATTTGAAAGTCTAAAGTGTGGAGGTTTATATTTTTGCTGGTGAATAGCACCAGCTCCTTTTTATCAGAGCTGACTCTGAAGCCGCAACTGGCAGCCCAGCGACTGAATACTTTTTGTACATCATTGAAAAAATATTTTTGATTAGAGAAATAGTTATTTGGGTTTATCAATTAACATCTTTGCAGTAATGCGGTTATGTTAAAGCTAATTTCTTTTGTTTCTAATATGTTTTTCGGACACTGCTGATCGATATGACTTATCACAGATATGATAGAGGAGTGAACATCATTATTGGGTTTGAAAATCGTCTCGAGGTGTATTGCAAAACAATATCTTTTCCTCGGGACTTCGAGCCCAAACACCGCCACCTCTTCTTAATGAGATTTCATTGTCTACGTGCGGCTTAAAGTTCCTATTCGCTTTCCGTAGAGAGTAGCTTTGGGCCCCATGAGGAAATAATTTATTTTCAAACGCTTTGAAGTATTGCTCCTGTTCGTTTTTGAGAGCTTTAGTGCAAGCACTTTAATAAAAAAAAAATAGAAGGGCAAAAATATAAGCAATAACTGTACTTACCATCTTCGAATTTGTAGCAGGGGCACGCCGAATTCTCATCGAAACTGGGACATTCAATGCTATTATGACTGTTGTTTTCGCCATCATTCGAATTCAGTAGACCAGCAGCACCACCATTGACGCTCGTGCTTAGGCCACTGCCACCGCCTTTGCTGAAGCCACCAAAACTACTTCCGGCGCTGCCACTGTCGCCTGCACCACCGCTACCGACGCTGCCATTACTGAGCGAGCGGATGACGCGGTAACGTCGCGCACTAATAAAGTTTTGCCTTCCATTATAGTTGTCGTTGTTGTTGTTGTTGGTGGCTTTGCTCTTCTTATTGCGGTGACGTTTGGTATACAAAGTGTTGTTGCTCCCACTGAGCGCACTATTGAGAATCTCGTTGTTGCTGTAGTGATTCTGTGCTGTTGATGTCGATGTTGTTGTCGTTGTTGCTACTTCGTGCAGCAATTCATTTACTAAGTGCGCATAACTCACCGATTCTACCCTTCTCGTGCCCCAACTGCTGCGCTTAGTTTCCGTTGCATTCGCCAACGTTGTTGTTGTAGCTGTGAATGACTGTGTTGTTTCTGACGATGACAGCAATGCGGATGTGAGTGTTCGTAATGCCGTCGGCAATGTTGTTGACACTGTCAACGCACCCGACGCGTTCTCTGCCGCCCCCACAGTCGTCTCTATTGCGGCATTTGATGGCGTTGTTGAATTTATGCTAGCCGTGGTTGAAGGAAGGATGACGTTTTCGATCGCGATGTTGGTGGTGTGGGTGAATTTGCTGCCATTGCTGGTTGCGATGTTGTCATCACATCGCATTGCTGGCGGCTTCATCCGTTAAGTCGGTTGAGGGTGTTGACTTTGACGTTGTTGGTGTTGCTAATGCATCTGTTAATGTTTTTGTTGTTTCTGTGCTGATGTTTGCAGTTGCAGTTGTTGCTGCTGCTGCTGATGCTGATGTTGCTGAGGTCTGAGGTTTTGTATTCGTTGCAGAGGGCAGTGACAGGCAAATGACGAGCACAAGGCAAAAGCGCATCCATTGCCGTTGCTGTTGTTGTTGTTGCTTTAGCATAGCACGCAAGCGGGCGGACCAGGATGCAGCGTCTTTTGATGTACAGTGTTGTAGTTGTTGCCATAGATAGTGCTGGCAATGATGTTGTGGAGGCATGTAGATGGCACGTGGTTGGTTGAACTGTTGTTGTTGTTGCTGTAGTTGATGTAGTTGGAGATGTCGTTGCCATGACATTTGTGTTTGCCTTTGATTTCGACTTGAAGTTCGTTGCGCAAAAGGGTTGCTTTTATTTTTGTTATGGTCCTCATGACGTTGCTGTCGGCAAATGCTGCCGCCGCTGTCAAGGCGTTGCTTTGATTGTAAATTCATCGTTGTGGACATTGCTGCTGTTGCTGTTGCTGTTGCTGTTAGTGTCGTAGCTGTACCGATTTTCGTCGAAAGGATCGGCGGCCACAACGTTGTCCATTTCGATGTCCATGGCGTCGACTGCTTTGCTGCCAATTCCACTGAGTCAGTAGTTGTTGTTGTTATTATTTCAGCATATCTACTTGGTATTGTTGCAGTTGTTGCACTCATTGCTGCAATGGTTGCTTTCGACGCTTTGATTGTTGATTCAATTGTTAGTGTTGTTGTTTTATCTGTGATTGCTTCAGGCACCGTTTAACAGCGAAAATCCCACGTTGATTTACAATAACCGTTACACAGTTTGCTACTCACAATTCCAGCCGCTGTTTGTTATTCACAATGACTATACTGGCGCTTGCCGCCGCTTACAGTTATCCTGCCAGTAAAGCAATGTCGTCGGTCACCTGCTTTGTGCCGCTGCCGGTTATCACTTTGTGACTGTTCCTTAGTATATCTTCTGAAACAATTGCCTTGAGTGATTTGGTATTTACACTTAATACTGGCTGTCATGTCCTTTGGTTTCTGCCATTTGGTTTAACGTTGCTGAATGTACAGGTTGCCAAGGTTGCTGCGATGCATTGCTGAGCATTTAAATTTGCACTGAGGTGTGGATCTGAAAGGAAAACCGTGCACATAAATTAATTTACATCGAAAGAGAATTTTTTTGTTTTTGTATTTTTTATATTTAAATCCGCTTAAATAAATATATTTAATATAAATATTTAGCACGGGATTATTTCTAGCTTTTATATGCAAAAGGTTTCAAATTTTGTTTTGGTCATTCAAATTAATATTACAAAGCAAATTTGGCTTCCTGCTTCCTCTATTCTTTCATCGCTAACTCGACTACAACTTTCATTTTATTCCTTTACAAATTCAAACTTGGAAATCCTGCAGCGTTTTCAGTCCAAGACACTACGCACCTTTGTCAACGCTCCGTGGTACGTGACAATTGTCCCAACTCATAGGGACTTAAGGGGTTGCATATGTCCAGAATTTTCAAAAAATCGATTTTTTTACAGACCACTATTCTTTAATTTTTAGATACGTGATGGTAGAAAATGTAACTGCGCGACGAGAGTTTGATGCGCACAGGTAGTTGTGCTTCGTTTGAGGCAGCTGGCTACTTACTACTCGTTCTTCTCGAAACCACGTTTTCCGGCACGGTCTACATGATAACTCATACAGTTTTTAATATTTTTGATGCGTTTTTTTTTAATATTCGAACGGGTTTTCCCTATAGTCTGTGCGGATTTTTGATATTTTTAATAAAAAATTTTATAAACATAATTAAAGTGCGACATTTATGACGTAAAACGCATACTTGTTTTTTTAAATGTCATAAATTGTAAAATTTTTCGAAATTCCAACATCCGGCTGCATTTTACAAGAATTTTCTTACTTTTTACAAATCCATCAACATTTCAAGGAGAAATTATGCAGCCCGTGGATCAACTTTTTCATTATACTTTATGTTAGGTGATTTTTTATATACCAATTTTGTAAAGAAAAATTTAAATAAATTTGTTTATAAACTTTAGATACTAATAAACAATATATACATTTTTTATATTTATTTCTATTGTTATCCTTCTAAAGCAGTTTTTCTTTTACGATGGTCCTACAGTACAAAATTTAAACAGTAAATACCGAAAATACTAAATGAACTGACCTCTACCCTCATGTTGCCGTCATGTGCTTTCAAGGTCGACGAAACAGTTTGTCTAAGAGTTCCCTTTAAAATATTTTATTTATTTACTAGAAAGGATATTTCACAGGAAAAATTCCTTTAATACTAAATTCAAAGTCGCTTTTAAATGTAATGAAGGGTGGTTAAATTTCAAGGGCCGATGTTGAATGTGAACCACACCTAAACGTCAAGTTTTTTCTGCATTTCATTAGACATTTTTCAATTTCAGACTAACTCAATTTGAATTGTGGAAAGATACACAATCAAGCAACGCGTTAAAGTTATTCAGGCTTATTATGAAAACGGGCGTTCAAATCAAAATGCATTTTCGAAGAAAATCATCTTCAGTGATGAGGCCGCATTTTCGCCTCAGTGAATTCGTCAATAAGCAGAATTGCCGCATTTGGGCGAATGATAATCCAAGAGTGATTGCCGAAAAACCAAGGCACCCACAAAGAGTGACTGTTTAGTGCAATTTATGGCCCGGCGGCATCATTGGGCCGAATTTTTTCCAAAATGAGGCCGGTCAGGCAGTTACTGTGAATAGTGTTCGCTATCGTAAGATGATAACGAACTTTTTATGGCCCGAATTGGAAGATATGGATGTGGACGATATGTGGTTTCAACAAGACGGTGCCACTTGTCACACAGCTAACGAAACAATGGCTCTTTTCCACGAAAAATTTGATGGCCGAATAATCTCACGTCGCGGCGATGTCAATTGGCCGCCAAGATCATGTGATTTGACACCGTTGGACTTCTTTCTTTGGGGTTATTTGAAAGAAAAGGTGTACGTCGATAAGCCAGCAACAATTTAAGAGCTAAAGGATGAGATAATTCGGCACATGAACGGCATAGAACCTCAATTATGCCTCAGCGTCATCGAAAATTTGGACCATCGGATAGAGGTGTGCCGCTGAGACCGCGGCGATTATTTGCCCAATATTTTGTTTCATCC
>JAYXIM010035091.1:0-12256 GCA_037575425.1 Anastrepha fraterculus | reverse complement strand
TTAACTTTTGGCACAGAAAGACATGCAAATGCACCTCCACAAGTACATGAAGTTGTACCTAACTTAAAATCTAATCTTTACATCATTTCCCATTTCAAACCACCCAAAAGTTGAACAAAAGCATTCCAACATTTAAGTTTCAGCCATTTTCATATTTTCTGCCAAGTTTCATTAAATTCTCATTAATGTCTTGACCAAACGTATAAAATCTTTGGGGACACTGTGCGGTTGGGCCAAAAACTAAGAAAGTAAAATCAGCAGAATCGCTTTGACTGCCAACATAATGTGCGCATCCGACAAATGAATGCAAATTGCCACACAACTGACAACTTGGCCACAGGACAAAGGACAAACCCAATGGCTGGCATTGCAGCGGCAACAAATAGCGCATAGAAGGAGGACTAACTGTCTACAATATAAATATTTTTAAATGCTTAAGCCACGGAAATGGCGAGATTTATAATTTTTTGGTGGCATCAAGCAGGATATGGTGCGTATTTCATTTGTGAAGGTAGCATTAAGGAGAAGCGAGAAATGGTCTTGGCTCAAAAGAAAATTTTTATTCTAGCATTAAATTTAAGAAATAATTTACATAGATTTTCATCCATATGTAAGAAGGCGCAAAATTAATCATCGAGTTTTGTGTTTGAATAACTTTTTTGGGAAATGAAAAAAATATATATATTTGCAGTGAGGGAACTCTTTATTTTGACCTTTACGCGCTCCATTGCTTGTCTCTTTATGTACGGCATTTGTTCCCGAGTTGGCAATGTTGCACATTTAACTGGATTTTTTGCATGACAAAAAAAAAATGTTGTGCTTTGAATTAATGTGAATTTTATTTCAATAAAATGTTATGAGAAATTTGTCCTAGAACTTAACTGGAAAAACTTCTGCACCTGATCTCTCCAACGCAAAGGAGGCCTTGCTCTTCCTCTGCTACCTCCAGCTGGTACCGCATCGAATACTATCAGAGCCGGAGCGTTTGTATCCATTCGGTCGACATGACCCATCCAGCGTAGCCGCTGGATCTTTATTCACGCTAGGTCTATGTCGTCGTAAAGGTTATACAGCTCTTCGTTCCATCTACTGAGATATTCGCCGTTGCCGACATGTAAAGGTCCAAAAGTCTTGCGTAGAATCTTTCTCTCAAACACTCCAAGCGACGCTTACTCGGTATTATCATCGGCCACCGTTGTGCGCCATACGTTAGGATGGGTATGATGAGACCCTTGTAGAGTATTAGTTTTGTTTGTCGACTTCACTACTCAATTGCCTACTTAGTCCAAAGTAGCACCTGTTGACATGAAAGATTCTACGTTGGATTTCCAGACTGACATTGTTATCGGTGTTGATGCTGGTTGCTAAACAAACGAAGTCTCTTACAATCCTCTACAACAGAAGAAGTCAAACGACAGCGAGTCACCCTTTCTGAAACCTCGTTTGGTATCAAACGACTCGGAGAGGTCCTTCCCAATTCTGACGGCGCTGCTGGTGTTGAGCAACGTCATCTTACATAGCCGTATTAGTTTTGCGGGGATACCAAATTCAGACATAGCGGCATACAGGTAACTCCTTTCCGTACTGTCGAATGCAGCTTTGAAGTCGACGAAAAGATGGTGTGTGTCGATTCTCCTTTCGTGGGTCTTTTCCAAGATTTAACGTAATGTGAATTTTTGGTCGATGGTAGACTTTCCAGGTCTAAAGCCACACTGATAAGGTCCAATCAGTTGGTTGACGGTGGGCTTCAGCCTTTCACACAATACGCTCGCTAGAACCTTATAGGCGATATTTAGAAGACTAATCCCGCGATAATTGGCACAGACTGCAAGATCGCCCTTCTTGTGGATTGGGCAGAGCACACTTAAATTCCAATCGGCAGGCATGCTTTCATCCGAACATATTTTGCAAAGAAGCTGATGCATGCACCTTACCAGCTCCTCGCCGCCACGTTTTAAAAGCTCAGCCGGCAGTCCGTCGGCGCCTGGGCTTTGTTGTTCTTTACCCGCGTTATCGCTATTTTCACCTCGTCAGTCACCAGAGCACCGTCTCTGCTCTTACAGAAAAACGCCCCGATCTTGAAATCTTCTCTGAGCTGCCAGATTTTCTGGTAGAATTATCGAGCGTATTTTGGCCTCGCGTTTTTTCTTTCGGATAATTCGTTTCTCTCCCTTTCTTAGCTCTCGGTAGTATATTTCAATCTTATACCATTTTGGGGTGTTTGTCCCAGCTACTCCTCCCATTTGTAGCACGAGTCTGGATGCTGTTCCATAAAAGACTCTGGAAAAGACTGCAAAATATTGGTTGGAGTACTGTCAGGACACTGTCTTGCCCCACATCATGCAGCCAAAAGAGATTAGTCTAGAGCGATGTGTGTAACGAATGCAATGAAACGAGTTCTAGGAAAAAAGGTTGAAGTGGTTGTTAAAACTCTCGAAGACTTACTTAGCCTTTTTAAAGATCTGCCAGCTAAATTGAAAAAAAAATAACGACTAATTCCGCAAGTCAACAAATAATCGCTCATCAACTAATTCCGGAACATTCGGTACTTAAAAAGGACACACTAATCTCGGAATAGCAGGTTTCACATACCTATTTGTCACGTAAATTGACTTTTTCAGGGTGCATACAGTCAGCTTTATTCATACCTCACGCAAATGCGATAAATTAAAAAAGTACTTTGAAAAGAAATTCATTAAACAACGTAGTTGGGTGGGCTCATGTGAGACAAGTGGAAGTTTTTAAATTGTTTTCTCAATTTTTTTCATTGCTTAAAGTAGCGTCCCCGTATTTGAATTCCTTAAACTTGAAGTAATTTTTCACACTCAAATCACTTGTCCAACTCAATTTAAGTTGAGTAGGTTTTTTTGTTGCGTCGCTTATGAATTTCCACCCATCTGGTTGGCGGGAGCGTGAAAAATTTATTATTACCATTTACTTTGTAACTGAAACGCAATATGTCTGCGATGAAAAATGTCTAGGATCACGTGGCATAAATATCTACAAACTTCAAGCGGAAACACCTATCAACTGTGTATATTTGAAATTTCTTCAATTTCCGCACATCATATTTCGCCAAAGTGCTTCTGTTTCACTTGCTTCGTTTGCTCATCAAGCGCTCAGCCTCATATTTCCCTACCCCCTTGCCACGGTCGCATTTCACTTGCAATGCTAAGATTTCCAAAGCAAATCAGCATGAAAAATTACACTGAAGACATGCCGAAATGCCACGCAGATAGCTAGCTAGCCAGCCCACCAGCCAGCTAAAAGAACGTCAGCCAATTGAATGCCAGAGACAGAAAAAAATTTCACTTATTTTCGCTTTAGCGAAATTTTCAACTATTACAAGTACATGGCACAGCTGCTGGCAGCTAAGACTGAAGCTCAGGCGCCTAAACTGACTGACTACCATAGCACCAGCACCAGCAGCAGGCAGCGAAATGTGTATGTCGTTGAAAATCAGTGCCATGCCACAGCCGAAATTGCCACTTTTTGACACATTTCGCTCATTTTCGCCTAGCCACCATCGCCACTTTGTATGCGACCGCCGCTCAACGCCTTTCGGTGTGCAAAATGGCAGCAGTTTGCTGCCGCCTGTGCAATTTACATTGGCACCCATAACGAAGTAAGCAAAACTAGCAGGATGTAAAAAATTAGACTCAAATTCAGCAGAAATTTTTGTAAGGTTTTGTTGTTATTTTAACTGGCTGATCATCTAATACCGACCGACCAGTTTGGGCGTACTTGCGCTCGCTCAGCAAAAATATGTTGGCGTACAAGCCATGGCCATTTGGTGACAAATTTTCAAGCAACCAAAAGCAGCAAAAGCATAAACAACAGAACAACAAAGAATGCAAAGGACATTCCATGCAAACGAGTGGGTATGGGTATAATGGATGAGTCAAGCGTTGTGTTGGTGTAGGTGACGGTGGAAGTAGAGGGTTCGGAAATGCTTGTCAAGCGAGCGCTTTCAAGAAACAAATGAAATGCTTTTAATGCGCTTAGTTGAAACCGGAGAAAATCACGGCTGTAGCCGTGCCAAATATCCTTTCAATTTATCTTTAGAAAAGCACGCAAAATATGAATCAGTTGAGCTGCTTTCATTTGTTTCTCTATTTTTTCGATATGTGAGAAAAAGCATAAAACTCTGTCCTTCTTATTATAATTCGTATTCTGTAGCTTTGATTATCATTCAGATTTTTTTAAGTCTGTCGCTTAATTTAATGGATTTTTACTACGCTATGAAGTGTAAGTTAAAAGTGGCTCAAAAACCCCGTTGCATCGCAGTATGATTGTTTTCTTCTTCGTTATCCTCGCAATCATTAAATTAACTTATAAATAAAGTGTCTATTGCTTTTAATACTGATTTAGTTTCGGTGGAGAGCGAGTTAACTGAGTTGTACTAGGTTTGGGTTCGACGATATTAGACATCTATTCAGGATATCTTTATTGATATTTATTTTCATTACAGCCAATACTTTCCTTCCATTTACTTATTATTTCATATTATGCAGTTGTCAATTCAACGCCAACTGTGAGAGACAAGGCCTGTTTCAGCGACTGTTTAGGCTGAAGAGCATCAAACAATCTTCGCGATTTCTTTATTTTACCGGTCCGTTTGGGGGCTCGCATAGACAACACGTGGTAACCTATGCGGATGATGTTGAAATGGTTGTCGGAGGAAAAATTCCCAATACACTTTGTGAAATCATGCAGGATTTACCAAACATTGTTGAAAACTGGTCAAAAAAAATGAGTTAAGCGTCAACCCTAAAAAAACTGTACTCATCTTATTCACTAGGAAACACAGAATTCCAGAAATAACTCCTCCAACTCTAGGTGGTACGGCACTGTCATTTACTGATGAGACCCGCTACTTAGGTCTAATATTAGACAGAAAACTCAGATGGAAATCAAGTATCGAAGATAGAGTAAAAAGCGCGACAATAACTCTACTCTTGTAAACAGCTAATAGGACTAAGTTGGGTTCCCCATTTATCGTATCTTACATAGCGATAGTAGACCAATTCTAACATACGCTATACTAAAAATAAATAAGGAGCTATTCTATTTTACGCCTATACATATACGAACTCAGAGCAGGTGGTGTGTGGCACAATGAGTATAATAGCCAGCCTTTCTTCTAGAGTCTAACGGCGTAAACCACGCTGAAACGCACGGGTAGTCAGAATTAAACAAAAAAATGGATTTGTTTTTGTATTTTCTTAGAGTACAACATCTTAGAACTATTGTGTAAAAATTTAAATGAATCCGACAAATACTTTTCGAGTTATTCAACAATTAATACAGGGCGCTCGGGCGCTCCGGCAATCGATAGCAAAACTTTAAATGCATTTTTCTCGAAACTATGTTTTTTGAACTGCTGATCACTGTAACTTAAAAACCGCTTGGTAGATTTCAATAAAATGTATACTGCTTTTGAAAAACATAAAAAACTCGTGCCTGGCCTAAGGATTTTTTTTTCAAAATTTTTTTAAACAATAAATTGTCGATTTATTTCGTGAGCCCGCCATATTGTTAATTTTGAACGAAAAGCTTGAATCAGGCACAAGATTATCTAATAATAAAATTAATTTCTCTTGTCCCCGTGATTTTAGATGAATCTCCAAGAACTTGTGATGATCACCGCAAGGGACTACTGGAGAAACGGGCTCCGCACAAGCAGCGATTACTTTTGCAATTATTAATTTGTTTTTGTCGAAATTTTGCTAAAGTCAAGTCGAAACACGATGTATTAAGGTAAGGGAGCTGGCTTTCATTCGGAGCCACTCAACCTATCTCAGTCAATTCGTCTTCCTGACTATGCTAGCGTGTTCCAGGTAGAACTATTGGCGATCAGAGAAGCATGCAAATCACTAAAACTCTACAAGGAAGTTGGTGCAAGTGTAGCTATCTTCTGAGACAGTCAAGCAGCTATAAAGGCCTTAGACTCCAACTCCATTTCATCCAAACCAGTCTTACAGTGTAGAGGGAGCTGGAAATGCTCAGTCATCGGCTTGAAATCACTTTGAAATGGGTTCCCGGTCACAGGAACATACGGGGTAATGAGATAGCGGATGAGCTAGCAAGAAAGGTTCGACACTAGACTTAGCAGAGGCGGTGGCAGTCTCCACCCCACTGAACACAATAAAAGCATCCATTGCTTCACACTATCATGCTTTAGCCGAAAGAAGATGGAAGCAACTAACTACATGCATTACAACAAAAAACACATGGCCGTCATACAAAATCCAAAGGACAAATGATCTGTTAGGATGTTCTCGGCCAAACATCTCACGCATCACTGCAACCCTTATAGGTCATTGGAAAGTAGGGGATCATGCAGCTAGACTCAACCTACCCTTCAATCCTATCTGCAGAAGCTGTCAAGCGGAAGGGGCGAAGGAAAGTCTTTTCCACTATTTATGTGAATGTCCGGGGCTAGCTAGGGCATGACTCCGCTCCTTTGGTAAGCCTTTCTTGCAGCAAATTAATGAGATCCCAGGCATCGAGATAAAGATTTTGCTGCTATACTTGGACCTCACTAAATGGATCTGACTTACAACAAAAAAACAAAAAAAAAACATCATTATACGAGGACGGTGGTAGTAAAACGGTGCTGGGCACTAATTAGGATTATTTCAGGGGAAATACTTAACCACTTCAACAACAACCACAAAGCAATTGACTACCAAAAAAAAAATGATTTTTTCGGGCCTCTGAATACCCCTAACCCCTTAATCTACCTAAAACATACCTAAAGCATACGCATTGCCTACAACTTTATTTGCATGGCATGAAAACTATAAATAAACGAAAATCACGCTTTTTTCCAAGCAAAATTTATTTCCAGTTGCGAAATTCAGTTTCCAAGTTGAACTGTGATTGTCTACGAAGAAGCGTTTGAGCCACTATGAATTCGTATTTGTTAGGTCATTTACGGCCTTCCCGACAAGGTTGATGCTGAAAATATGCGCAAGTGGCTTAAATGCGTGCATTGCCCCAGCGGTATTACCAGGT
Organism: Anastrepha fraterculus; assembly: GCA_037575425.1. Lineage (NCBI taxonomy): Eukaryota > Metazoa > Arthropoda > Insecta > Diptera > Tephritidae > Anastrepha > Anastrepha fraterculus. Next base: position 5,236 of record JAYXIM010035091.1, on the reverse strand, counting down.
TGCAGTCTACTGTCTAAGTACAATTTCTTTGCAGCGACGTTCTATTCAAACACCCAGGTATGTGTGTCTATTTTTTGGTATTGGAACAAGTGTTTTTATATGTCATATGAACTGAGATCAACATGTCGTTTTCGCACAATGAAATCGACGTTACCTTGATTTTGCAAATTAAATTTGCTCAGTAATAATATTTGCCAAAATATTGTTAAAAAAAATAAAAAATCAACTATGCAAATAAGAGTATTCGTTTTCGTATAGAATTTTAAATAAAATAGAAATTGAAAAAGTCATTGATAGAATTTCGCTATATAAGCCGCGAATTTTGCGAAAATTGACTGCAGTATAAAAAAATTACTGAAAAGTAGAGCCAAAGTTTGTTCGGCAAATTTTAGAATATCATTCAAAATATTTACTAATCCATACATCCATACTTATAAAAGTAAAAAAAAGAAATTATGCGTTTCATACTTTTAGCGCTCGGCATTTTCGTGGCACTTTTTGCGTTTGCTTCGGCCGCCCGTGTTTGTGTGATTGATACGCGCAATTGCAGGCGTACACGCAACGTTTGCGGACGCTTTGGACAATCGAATTTATGCAACCGATTCAGCACATTGTGTGACTTACAATCGGCCAATTGTCAGCAGACAGCACGTAAGCATTATTTGGCATTTAGCGATTACTAAAAATTAGCTAACTAAATTTAAAAATCTTTAATATTTCAATTTCATATACAGAATATAAGCAGGTAGCAGCTTCATTATGTGGCAGCATAGCAAGCGGTTCGAGAGGCTTGTGCAGTAGTAGTTCCTCTAGTGGCAACTATACAAGTTGGAAGTAGTCAGATTATGGTATACTTAAAGTATGATTTTTATTTAATTTTAAATTGTTAAATATATTTTAATATTCTAATGTACAAGAATAAATTTACAAATGCTAAGCCGAACTTGTTTTTTTTTTATACTTTTTTGAAGTAATGAAAGTTCGAGGGTCGTTTGAAAAGTTTGCGCAAAGTCAGAGATTTGGCACTACTGGCGCGCATTAATTGTGTTTAGTTAACAGCAGTTCAGCAGAAGAATATACACCAAGTTTCAGCCAGATCGGTATATTTCTTTGTGTTTGGCATTCGTTTGAATTGGGGAAGTCGAGTAATTTTCCTTTACCATCACGACAACGTATCGGCTTACACCTCAGCAGTTGTGGTCGCAAACAAATGGAAATGGAAGCCTAATGGAAGTCGTTTCACAACCCTCCCTTATCTCCAGATTTAACTGCCTTGGATCCCTCGAACTACATTTGTTCCCCAATTTCAAGAAATGGCTGGCGTAAAAAAGATTTTCATGCAGAAACGAATGTATTTTTCAGACTTGGACAAATTCTATTATTCGGAAGGTAACAAGGAACTACAACAGCGTTGGACGAAGCCTAAAAGGAGACAATATGGAAAAACCAAAAGGGTCTAACCGCAAACAATTAAAAAATAAATAATTGGCGCGTACACCCTTTTTGGGTGTTTGACCGAGCTCCTGATCCCATTTGTCGCGTGCGTCTTGTTGTTGTTCCACAAATGGAGGGACCTACAGTTTCAAGCCGACTTCGAACGGCAGATATTTTTATGAGGAGCTTTTTCATGGCAGAAATACACTCGGAGGTTTGCCATTGCCGGGCGAGCGCTATTAAAAAGAGGTTTTTTTCAATCATTTCCTTCTATGTAGTTTTTATTTTCTATTAAAAATGTTAAACTCGAATTTTTCGCCTGAGTAAATTTTACTAAATTATTCAATATTTGCGCAAATGGTTTTTCATGAAGCCAATAAGACAAAAAGAACTAAGTGGTTTTGGTTCTATTTATTTGCATTTATCACCCACTTAACTACGCGCATTCTACCGCACACAAAAAATTAGCATACGCAGCCACCTACACCCACAGCTGTGTTCATAATAATAGTAGTGCCTATGCTACAAGTTTCGAAGTTGAAGTTTTCAGGCATTTTACTGGCCTTAATGTTTTCAGTAATTTATTTTCAAAACATTAGTCTTGTAAACAAAAACCAAAAAAAAAAGAAGATTTTTTTGGAAATTTCTACTATTGCCAAACACCTAAACTATCGGTTTTTTTTACTTTGAGTGAGAGGGCACCGAGGACTGAGAGAATACGATCTAGGCTTTTGGGTAGGTTTATGCAGGGCCCGCCATCTATCGTTACGGATTTGAACTAGGTATTATTTGAAGAATGGTAACACTTAGCTCTCATCTGATTTGACAGAAAATCAGTTTTATTCTTGTGCTAAATGAAAAATCATGGTAATGTTGCAGAATGTGCACGAAAATTACGTACGGCAATGGGAAGAAGAAAAGCACAGAATGAAGCGTATGTGCGTTACGTTGCGAAAAAAGTAAGAGAAACTGGGTTGCTTATTGACAAACCAACGCGTGACCGACCAAAAACCGTGCGTACACCCGAAAATATTGCTGCTGTGGCCGAGAGTGTTCGTGAATCACCAGGAACATCAGTTCACCGTCGTTCTCAACAATTTGACATTTCGGAGACATCATTGAGACGAACATACAGCCGCATACAATCGAAAATGTGTTGAAAAATTGGACCGATCGTATGGGATGGTGCATGGCTAGCCGAGGCAGCCATATGAATGAAGCTGTGTTCCATCATTAACCAGAAAAATATTGAGTAGTTTCTTTTTTATAGCATTTTTAATTCCGTAAAGTTATTTGGCGGACCCTATATATATATATATGTTCCCATAGTTCCTAGATGAAACATAGGGCCTCAATTAAAAAATTGTGAATTGAAATTATGCTCCCCAGGTAGCAAAATTCATCAACATCTTCAAGCGGCGTGTCGGCAATTTGAAGGGCTTGCGTTTCGGTGGTGTGAATCCACATTACTTTGGTCTTAGCTATGTTAATTTTTAGACCTGTTTGTGCTACTGCATACCGCTTGTAGTTTAGCTGTTGCAGCTGAGTATTTGTGCTATAGTAAGCAAATGTCGTCCGCATAGTCTAGGTCCTCAAGCCGCATTAACTCCAGGAAAGGCCTCTGCTGAGCGCACACGCTTGTCGCATTGCTAGGTCCAGTACTGGGTAAGTTTGATTGACTTAAAATTTTTAGATTGATACCAATGTAGTGCGGTTAATCTTCTTCTTCTTCTTCTGCTTAATTGGCGCGATAACCGCTTAAGCGATTTTCGGCGAACTTAACAAAGTGCGCCCATCGTTTATTTCTTATGCTAACCGGGGCGATTTAACCACACCAAGTGAAGCCAAGTGCTTCTCTACCTCATATTTCCAGCACAAAGGAGATCTTCCTTTCACTCTGCTAACACCAGCTGTTACCGCATCGAATACTTTTAGAGCCGGAGCGTTTGTATCCACTCGAATGACATGACCCATTCAACGATTCCGCCGGACCTTTACTCGCTGCATTATGTCTATGTTGTCCTAAAGCTCACACAGCTCTTCGTTCCATCGCCAACGATACTCGCCATCGCCAGCGTGCAAAGGTCCGAAAGTCTTCCGCATAATCTTTCTCTTAAGCATTCCAAGCGACGCTTTATCGGATGTTGTCATCGTCCACGCTTTTGCGCCATACGTTAGGACGGAAATGTTAAGAGAATGTAGAGTATTAGTTTTGTTCGTCGAGAGAGGACTTTACTACTCAGTTGCCTACTTAGTCCAGTGTAGCTCTTGTTGGCTACGTTGGATTTCAAGGCTGATATTGTTATCGGTGCTAATGCTGATTCCTTAATAAACGAAGTCTTTTACAACCTCGAAATTATAACTGTCAAGTCACAACGGTGTCGTGGGTGGCGATACGCGAGTTCGCCGACTGTTTATTTGATGACAAGAGGTTCTTCGTTTTGTCCTCGCTCACCAGCAGATCCACTCGCTTTGCTTCTTTATCCAGCTTACAAAGAGTATGCGGTTAATCACCTTTTGACCTAGAAATCCCTTTATCACTTTTCTTCTTCTTCTATTCGATTCTCACAAAATACTTCGGAATCAAGGAATAAATAAAACATTTATGAAGAAAACAAGATTTTAGCACGCCAGGGAAAATTTTCATGTCCCTAAAATCTTCTCAAACTACTGTATTATCACAATAGATCGGCAACTGCCAAAGGAATTGTTTTAAAGACCGACTACCACTTCTACCTACCTACAGGCCTAAGCTCTCAAACTAGTGGCGGTGATTGCAAAGTTTTTTCTATCATCCACCCTACTAGTCACTCCTATTATTTTGATCACAACTGTATACATCTACACTATAAAACTCAACATTCGATTTTGTCACTTAGTTATCTACGAGAATTTTAGCGACAATGAAGACCTTCCTCACATTCTATCTCGCACTCATCCTTTGCTTGGCACTGGCCAGCTGTTTCCGCCGGTGCGTTATAACGGACTACGATTGTACAGTGGACTCGCAGATTTGTGCGCGTGGCCCATGGGGTCAGCAGTGTCGCACATTCAAAAACCTCTGCACGATGCAAATGGAGAACTGTCATCGTTTCGTACGTAAGTATTCAGCAGAGCTTTTGCAGCAGCAAACCGGCATATTTCCATCATTGACGTAACTTGAGGCCAATTAGATCATGAATAACATAAAATATCTGCTTTCTTTCTTTCAGCTTTCACTCAAACTGTCCTCACTGCCTGCAATGGTTTGGCTAATGATACTTTGGGAAGTTGTTCGAGTTAAATGAATTTCTGTTATATACCCACAGTGACCAGTATCAGTTTAGGTACGCCTGTGCTTGTGACATCCCAATTACTCTTCTGTGAAGCTGTTTTATAATAAAACAACCTTAAAATATTATAAATAAAAAATAATGAAAAAAATATTTTATTCGTACGTGCTGAATATGCGAGAAAAGTGACTTTTCAAACTATTTTTTGCACAGCTGGCATATTTTGTTGTTCAAAGAGCGCAAATTACGCTAGAAAGCAGTAGTCGATGACTTAAGTTATTCATTTTGGTTTTAATAAAAATATTTCAGCAAACTTTTTATTTATTCAGAAATAGTGGAAACGGACCACCGCTTATCTTTACGGATTGAAATTATGAATACTTCATAGGAAAATATGTTGGTTGTTGCTCAGTGACCTCTTCTAGTAATCTTCGAAAACTAAAAAAGAAAAAAAAATAAACTGCTATGTTTGCTCCTGAAAGATGTACATAAAATCTGGAGCAAATATCTTGATCGCGCTATAAAGTGTT
>JAYXIM010035090.1:0-44351 GCA_037575425.1 Anastrepha fraterculus | reverse complement strand
GGTGAAATTAAAGACCCTACCCTGTATATTTAAAAATACCGGGTTTTCGGGATCTCATACAGATTATCCTGTATATTTAAAAATAGTTCCTTATATACCTACTAGTAGCGGCAGGCTAATCACCTACCCTGTCAGAAATTCAAATAGATTAACGAAACCAACGTAAGACTGAGTCTTCTCGAGGCCCTATGCTCCCGAGACGAGTGCACAAGGAAAAAAAATACACCTGCTAGGAATGCAATCTTTTACGATTTCTGCGATAAGAGTTCCGAGATCTCGAGACTTAGGTATTAATTCTTTTGCGACAACGTAATTAAAAAAATTAAGGAAGTCAGTGTAACTTTCATATTAAAAATAGAACAAAAAACATATCCATATTTGCTAAAAATTAAAGTGAATATTGCTTGAACTACTATAAAGGGGAACTTTTCTGTCACCATTTCATATGCTTCGTAGAAAATTACAAATCGCGAGAATAGCGGGATTGGTGGCAAATAATCAAAGGTCTTATGAAATACCAAAATCCGTGATCCCTATTACATATGTATATAATATAATATATATGTATATATATATAATATATATATATCAGGACAGGTTGATTTAAAATTCGCTCATTGCTCTGTGAAAATCGTATTCTAGGGATCAAAATAAGAAACTTTGCCGAAGGAACCATACCTCTAAAACGAATTTTGGTGTCCCCCAATTTGGGTCGAACGAAAAATCCCACTTTGACCCATTTAGAGAGCTCCAATCGAGTCCAAATGTATGACCGACCCCCACTAACTTTGGACAACCGATCCACCCATGCCAGTGGCACACCCCCTGAAACTCCCCTGGGGGTTCCCCATACAATCATTTCAAAATATCACCATTTTTGGCCTTTACATGAGAAAAGAAACTAAAAAGTTCGACCCACCCGGCCTAATATATATATACAGTAGGTTCTGTTTTTATGCGGTTTTGAAATAGTGCGGTTTTTTTTAAATTACAAAATGCATGTCGACCTATCGGGAATTGTACATATAAACAAGATTCTAAACCAGCTAAGCAAAAACTCATCATAGATTACATCAGAAATGCTAACCCTACAAGTATGGAAGATATATAAAGATATAATTTTCAAAGATATAATATTTTGTTTATGCGATTTTATTTAATTATTTCAGATTCATGCGGTCTATGGAACGTATCTATAGTAATAATATGGGACTAGTGCCCTTTTTTATGCGATTATTTCAGATTTATGCGGTTTTAGCATTTGAAACGTATCTATAGTTTTACTATAGAACTAGTAGCTTTTTTTATGCTGTTTTTTTTTATGCTGTTTCTTGCGGAACGTATCTACCGCATAAAAACAGAACCTACTGTATATTATACAAATATACATTTTTGGGGTTGGGGTCACATCAAAGAGGTAGAGAAAAGTGCTCAGCAAAGTTTCTTTTTCTTTGGCTTATCGATGTACACCTTTTCTTTCAAATAACCGCAAAGAAAGAAGTCCAGCCGTGTCAAATCACATGATCTTGGCGGCCAATTGACATCGCCGCGAGAGAGATTATTCGGCCATCAAATTTTTCGCGCAAAAGAGCTATTGTTTCGTTAGCTGTATGACAAGTGGCACTGTCCTGTTGAAACCACATATCGTCCATATCCATATCTTCCAATCCGGGCCATAAAAAGTTCGTTATCATCTCACGATAGCGAACACTATTCACAGTAACAGCCATGACCGGCCTCTTTTTGGAAAAAATACGGCCCAATGATGCCGCCGGCCCATAAACCGCACCAAACAGTCACTCTTTGTGAGTGCATTGGTTTTTCGGCAATCACTCTTGGATTATCATTCGCCCAAATGCGACAATTCTGCTTATTGACGAATCCACTGAGGTGAAAATGTGCCTCACCACTGAAGATGATTTTCTTCACGAATTGCGCGATATGCATTTTGATTTGAACGCCCGTTTTCATAATAAGCCTGAATAACTTTAACGTGTTGCTCGATTGTATATCTTTCCTGGTTCAAATTGAGTTAGTCTGAAATTGAAAAATGTTAAATGAAATATAGAAAAAAACTTGACGTATAGGTGTGGTTCACATTCAACATCGTGGTTCACATTTAACCACCCTTCATAATTTTCTTAGCACAAATTTATGTTTACAGCGGGAAACTACATTTTTTTATTTTGTTTGAACAAATCATTATTTTTTATTTAACCCATTCCATCCCATTGTACTCGCTTGAGTACAGAAAAAGCATCTTTTTCGAAACGACGTCAAAAGCCAACGCTTACAAATTTTTAAATGTACTCGCCACTTTATAATACAGAGCAATGTCGAAAAGGAATACACATGTTTCTCCTTCTGTTTTTTGAGTCCCGTTATCCGTTATTCACTTGTCTTTGCGTGCACCTTTGCTATTTTTCTTCTTTTCATGGTTTAGTTTGCAATAAGCTCTCTGTTTGACAAAATCTAAGTTATCATGGAAAAAGTTCAGTGTTGTAATATTCATAATACATATAATCTGTATACTTTATACCAAAAAAACGAAAAAAGTTGTGGAAAATTGCATTTCGGTAAGTTTAAATTCTAGTGTACTCGCATGGGTACAGTGGGAACATTCATATATATTTTGTGTGCATATTTCATGTAGATTTGGTAATGGATGTAAAAACATTTTACGGAAAGAGGTTTCATAACCTTTCTGCGGCCACCGACTATATTGAAACAAGCGACCGTAGTCACTTCGACTTCACTATTATACCGCCAAATTCCCAATGTGACACAGATAAGGATGACATTGAAGAGGATAATATATTGCGTGATGATATTCCAACCTTGGAATCGTATTTTTCGATTCTTCTTTACGTCATATGACCTTCTTAGAATTTTAAAAGAACAAGGATTTAAGGCTACTGGGACTGTTCGTGAACGGCGGACCAAAAAATGTCCTCTGAAAACGAACAAAGAACTACAAAAGAAGCAACAGGGAGAGTTTGATTTTATGTAAGTTTATCATAATGATTTATTTGAATAGTTGTTTTGTATCAAATTTTGTAGGTTTTCTGACTCAGGAATACTTTTTGTGACGTGGAATGACAATAGCGTTGTGACAGTGGGAACAAACTTTGATAGAATTGAACCTTTACATACCGTCGAACGATGGTCACGACAACAGAGGCGCAAGGTGAATGCCCATCAGCCGAAGTTGATAGCGCAATACAACTCAGGAATGGGAGGAGTTGACCTCCACGACCAAGCTTTGAATACCTACAATATAAAGTTTAGAGTAAAGAAATGGTGGTGGCCTCTTTTCACCACAATGATAAGCTCGTGCGTAGTAAACGCATGGAAGTTTTATAAAATGGCAAGTAAGAGTCAATGCGACTTGTTGCAATACCAACGTGAAATTGTACGATTTTATTTACGCAATTATAATATCCGGGACATATCTTCAAAACAATCGACAACGGCATCAATAGCTGGTTCCTCATATAACCATTTTCCCAAAAGGATATCGAATCAGCTGAGGTGCAGAGAGTGTCACCAAAGAATTCGATGGATTTGCGAGTTATGCAATGTAGCCCTTTGCGTAGAGAGAGAATGGTTCAAAAACTTCCATACTGTTAACCGAACTAATAGCCAAGGAAGTCTTTGAAAGTGTCTTTTTATTTAATACTCCATATTTTCATATACAGGCAATGTATATACATATTATCCCATTGTACTCGATTGGGTACAGCCCAAAAAATGCATTTCTATGATTTTTTTTCGTGTTTTTTTTTTTAAGGAGCTTAATTACACTATTTCAATAAACGTTTTATAAACGCATTTAAAAAAAAATTGTTTTATATAAGGTTGGGATTTAATGGGTTAATAAGAGGAGGCTTTCATTTTGCAATCATTTTTCAAATAAGAAAATAAATTATTTTTAATGTTTCAATGCACATTTAATTTATTTACTTTGTTTGAAAACCTTTTCTAGGTACTCCATAACATTTTTAAAATTTTTTTGAATGTAGCTGTTTTATGCGATGCTTTCCGTCGTGCGAAAAAAATAGTTTTCTTTAAAATTTTGTAAAAAAAATATTTTATGTAGCTACTTTTGAAGTTTCTGATTAAAATTGACTGCATACCTTTATTTTGTGTACAGGGTACCATAAATATTGACACCACTGTAGCATCTCTGCGCATAGCAGTGCCCGTGCATTGCCCATTGCATACTTTCAGGCGACACCAGCAAAGTACAGTAAAAACTTGTTGTAAGTGCTACGAGCAGTATGACTGTTCCGTATGATTTTCATGGTACTTCTAAATTCACTACGCAATAAGTAACCCCTTGCACTAATTTGTACTTTCCCAACACTAAATTAAAGCAAATATTTTCCACTTACGGCCACTACTTCTAACGAAGTATTTTAATGTATTGACCGCCAACCAAAGCACTTCGAAGTTGCCATGACCACTGGCTGGTAAAACAAAAACCACCAACCAGCCAGTCTACAGCCAACTTGCCACCTGTTCGGCTACAGATACCTATTTCATTTGTATTGAGTGGCGGCGGTGGTGGTTTTGGTGGTGCTTTACGTCACTAAACAACTCCAACGCCGGTTGTATGCTGCTTCGTGTTTCGCTTTGGCTGTTTCTCTGCTCTTTATTTACATTACCGCCTCGTCTATTTGCAATTAATAATGACAATGAGAATTCATTTGCCAGCTTTACAACTAATGCGAAATGAAACGTGAAAAATTCAAAAATGGTGAATGAAAAATCAACGTTAAATATAATACAACAAACTGCAACATTCGGGCCATGCGAAACCATTAACAATAACAATTCAATTAAATCGAAATCGACTTGAAAATTTCCGTTTAAAAATGCTAAAGTAAACAAGTGAAAAATGCGTCTGTTTTCATGAGCCAGCCATTCGAGTGGGCTAAATTGGAAGACATCTAAGTACAAAAAAGAAAAAATCGCTTAAACAATATAAATTAAAGTGCTAAATAATGGCGGAGCAGGCAGGGGAGGAGTGTGCGTCGTAAAGTGTGTAAAAGTGGAAATTGTGCAAAGGCGTCTGAAGTGGCCTAAGCTAACAATGAAGGAAAACGCGCACTTTGTTGGGCCTTCAAATGCCATACACCTACAGTGCGGCTGCATGTAAAAGTGTGCGTGTGTAAGTGTGTTCAATTTCTAATTTCGCATTAAATTGAAAACCATTTAATTAAATTGCTTAAAATGCGAAAAACAGCTGTTGTGGAGCGCGTGGCATTCAGAATATGGCGCCGCTTACTCGCCTATTGATTTTTTCCATCTTTTCGATTGTGTTGCAATTTTTTTTTTTACAATATTTTGTTTTGCTTATTTTTATACTGCGCTGCGGGTTTTCCATTTACAATGACATTTCATTCGCAACACTTCTATTGAGCGCCAACTCAGTTATTGCATTTTGCCTTACTTTTGCTCTTTTACTTCGTCGAGCTTGGCTTTGTCTGCACTCGATTGCAAGACACTAAACACCTTGCGTTGCGATTTTTTATTTTTTCTTGCTATTTTCTTTTTCTACGCTCATTTCCTTGCCGCACTTCCTTTCTCATCGCTTTTCTCAACACTGCTTACCCTCGAAACTCTGAAGGGGATGCATTTCAACACGCGCAAAGGTAATAAAATTCTCACGTAGAGCAAATTACAGCTCACCTACGACCAACCAAATAATGGCCAACCCTTGTCAATATTTTAAGACAAATCAAACAAATTTAATCATAAACTTTTCATTTGCTTTAAACGACTTTATCAACTAGTCGACGATTCAACTTGCGGCTTGTTCGTCGGTTTGAGTTAATTGGCTGCGCTTTAGCTCATCAGCAAAGTGAAAGGACATAATTTTGCTTGGGTGGTGTTGGTTTCGGCATTCGCAGTTTAAGAATTAAGTGCTTATGAATAAATTAGGGATCATAAAATGTTTGCCAAAATGTGAATAATTTTGTTTTGCACCTAAAAAAGATAGTAAAAAAAACAAGAAACTGCAATTTCGCTCTGTTCCTCTCACGCAATTCGAGCAGAAAACGGCTAAACTTCCCAATACCACCCCAATGTATTTGAATGATGGGTGGAGGGAATGGGGGCGTGGCCCCACTACTTGCTACAATTCATAATATTTATGAAAATATTTTATAGAAAAATTTATATACATAAAAAATATATATACTGAGAAAAAGTACCGGAAGTGAAAATTTTGACTAAAAATTGAATTTTTTTTATTCAAAATTTTTTTAATCATGTGAATATTTTGACTAAACATTTGATTCTTTTTATTCAAATTTTTTTATTCATTTTTGACTTAAAATTGGATTTTTTATTCAAGGGAAAATTTTGACTAAAAATTGGATTTTGATTATTCAAAATTTTTTTTATTCAAGTGAAAATTTTAACTAAAAATTGAATTTTTTTTAATAAAATTTTTATTTATTCACACTTCCGGTACTTTTTTTCATCTTTGACTAAAAATTTAATATTTTTTTATTAAACATTTTTTTATTCAAGGAAAAATTTTAGCTAAAAATTGCATTTCTTTTATTAAAAATTTTTTTATTCAAGTGAAATTTTGACTAAAAATTGCATTTCTTTTATTCAAAAATTGTTTATGCTAGTGAAATTTTAACTAAAATTGGATTTTTTTATTCAAAATTTTTTTATTTAAATGAAAATTTTGACTAAAAATTGGATTTTGATTATTCAAATTTTTTTTTATTCAAGTGAAAATTTTAACTAAAAATTGAATTTTTTTTTTATTAAAATTTTTATTTATTCACACTTCCGGTACTTTTTTTCATCTTTGACTAAAAATTTAATATTTTTTTATTCAACATTTTTTTATTCAAGGAAAAATTTTAGCTAAAAATTGCATTTCTTTTATTAAAAATTTTTTTATTCAAGTGAAATTTTGACTAAAATTGGATTTTTTTATCCAACATTTTTTTATTCAAGTGAAAATTTTGACTAAAAATTGGATTTGTTTTTATTACAAATTTTTTTATTCAAGTGAAAATTTTGACTAAAATTGGATTTTTTTATTCAAAATTTTTTTATTCAAATGAAAATTTTGACTAAAATTGGATTGTTTTTATATTTTTTAATCACACTTCCGGTACTTTTTTTCATCTTTGACTAAAAATTCGATTTTTTTTATTAAAAATTTTCACTATTTATCAAAATATAGTTTTGCTGAAGGCCAAAGCTCACTTTCATTCTTTTTAAAACCCACAAAATTTCCATCTTCATTTCTGTTTTTTTTTCCAGCGAAACGGTGCGTGTTTTTTACTTATACCTGAAAATGTAAAAAACAAATAATTGGCGCGTACACTTCTGTTAGGTGGTTAGCTAAGCTCCTCCTCCTATTTGTGGCGTGCTTTTTGACGGATTTCTACAAACGGCAGGACCTACAGTTTACAGCCGAGTCCGAACGTTAAATCATTTTTTATGAGCTTTCTCATAGCAGAAATACACTCAGGTTTGAAATGGCCTGCCGAACGGTGACCGCAAAAAAAAAAACGTTTTCTAACATTTTGCTGTTTAATGCACGGAGATTCTACCCTTCGTACTCCCAAATGTTAGTTACGCAACAACCCATTCAGCTATGGCGGCCGCCCCTGAAAATATTAATTTGCCGAAAATAAAACCGATTTTTTACCACATGAAACTATTTATTATGTTTTGTAAACGTAGTTTATAGCTTTGATTGAGCTCATAAACGGATAATTTTTTTATCCTAATGTCGCGGTCAGCTTGAACTCTACTATTACGTCACCAAAGTTATCAGTATTGTTGTAATTTTCTTTGTAAAAAAAGATCGTTCTACAACCCTCCACTGCGACTCCATCCGCTGGGTGCGAGTTCCATCTTCAGCGGCAAATGAATGAAGTTACCTTCTTATGAACATACTGGAACTGCGACAGGCAGTCGTATGCTCGCCAACAATCTGTAGGCATGGTGGTGCCTTCGATTTCGAATTTTCTTTATATGAGATAACAGAACCTCTGCCGACTGAACATTGTCTGGATACACCTCCAAAAGTAGGTCTTCCTTTCCATTCTCGATCATACGAAGCACTAAGTGGCCTTCGACTCTCCTTCTTAGTAAATATAAAACATGGCGCTAATAATAATTCTGCATCCACTACTAAGATAAATAACTTTTTCGTTCTCCAAATTTGCTTTCATCAATTTGTACTATTGACAACTCCACTAATTCCCCTTTGAAGCTTCTGCGAGTCCAATTGATACAGTACCACAGCCTCCCTCGGGTAGCTAAATCAGTGTTCGGGACTTAACTAAGTGGCCTCGACTTAATCAACGCAGAAGCTATGCAGGTGACAAATTACGGCGTACGCAAACAGTATGACCCACATTTTGATAATTTTGGAATTGAAGAAAAGAATTGCTCCGAATGAATAGGAGATCGTTCAGCTACTCACTTACAGGGTGGGCTTTTTGAACCACCTATTTTTTTGAGAATGGTAACACAAATGACATGTCAAATGTCTGCATAATTTACCTTAAGGTTTGACATTTACGAAATGGGACGCTATACGCTTGAGCAAAATTGGGAAATATTTAAAACCTATTTCCAAGTGGTGAGTCTTCTTCTTCTTTTCTGATTTCCACATCGGTGGCTACGTCAATAAGCAAAATTGTCGGATTTGGGGTTCAGAAAATCCACACGTTATGTAGAGAAGCAAATGCATCCACAACGAGTCACTGTTTGGTGCGGTTTTTTGGTCTGGCGGCATCATCGGGCCATTTTTTTTCGAAAAATAGCGAGGAGCCTTCGAACTGGGACCGGTTTTTAGTGGAAGCGGAAGGTCCAACGATCATTTTCCCCCACCAGCCGATTCAGTTGATCGCTTGGCAGAAGCTCCGCGCGGGAAGGCTCATTACTTTTCAATCAAACCCTGTGCCTGTCTTCAAAAATTCCTCCTGTTTACTTTCGAGAACTTCTCGCGTAGCTATTAAAAATACAAATACTGCTGCGAGCTCATTTCACTCCAGAAACTTCCTGCTTTTTGAGTTAATGTTTTTGCTACCTGCTACAAATTGGACCCCTCCACTGTCAAGTGCCATTTGAAATCATGAAAATCATAAAAAAAAGATAAAAACGCGAGTCATGCTTCAGTTCTGTTTGCCTATGGCTGTCACCTTCAGCAACCCCGTCACAATGTTTGCCAGCAACCTGTTTCTACAACACCATTAAAGCATAAGTGTGTGTGTGTGTGTGTGCTTAGCATGCGAGAACTCATTACTGCGCTCCCCTTCATTCAGCGGTGCAGCATAAGTACCTATACATCACTACGAGCGTTTGCGTTGCTCTTGTTGTTGTTGTTGTTGCTCACTCTATTTGTGTGATGTCATCAGAGTTGCTATAACATTTACATGAGCACCCCATAAAAATGTCGGTGTTTACATGCCGTTGATGATGGCGATGACGGTGATGACGCTGATGCTGATGGTGATGATGATGAAGATGCAAGTGGCGATGATGAGAAGGACAAGACCAATATTAGCATTCAAGTGAGTTGCTGCTACCACAGAATATATTAGAGCAGTGTATTAGCAACAAAAACAAGAACACCTTCCTTGCTGGTTATCGTCAACAACTCTATCGCGCGTCCGTCAGTCAATTCAATCGCTACAAAGTGCCTGTGCGCCACAAATTGCTATTTGTCATTGTTGCCATTGCTGGTGAAGTGCAACAAGCGTGTATATGTATGTGCGTATGTATGTAGGTGATTATGCAGGGTCAAAGTGCAACAGCTTTTTACGCTTTGCCGCACATGCAGCAATGAGTCACCGGTATTTCGAGCGAATTGCAGCGGAGCGTGATGGCAAACGTGAATGATTGCAGTCCATAAAAGGCATATTATATTTGAATGCTACAACTTGTTGCAGCAAGTAATAAATTTTGTTTGATATCAACGGAATACCTGTTTATTTCTGGCTATTAAAAAAAAAACTTATTTTCGAGTGACTAAAAAAATTTCATTTTTGTGATAGAAAGAAAATCCTGAGCTGAGTATTTTCACTATCAAAAAATTGTAAATGGTTGAATGGTAAAATGTAATTTTCTTGACAGTGAAATGGCGCAATTTTATCAAATGAGTCTCGCCTTTCAGTTGGAATTTTTTTTAAGTTTATTGGTACAGACCTATTCTTTCGAAATTCCCAAAGAATGAGAAACAATGGACTATGCAAATTTTCAATGTCGACTTATTGAATAAATAATTATCGTATATAACGAGCGGTGAGCTACGTGCACTAGGCAGGGCGAGTTTTCTGATCGGGAAAAATCCGGGTCATTCCGGTAACGTAGAACTGGCTGTTAAGGGAACAGTCCTTATCGCTCGTTGAAATTTTCTAGATTCCATTAATAAATAGCAGAAAATTAATAATTACATAAAAAATTCTAAATTCTGTACTGAAATAATTCTGTTTTGAAGAGTTTGCGTCTCAATTAATTTGCATCTTGAAATTTATCAATCAGTTGACGGCCGCCGTAGCCGAATGGGTTGCTGCGTCACTACCATTCATCATCATCATCATCATTACTTCGTCTCTGTTGCAGAGCATAGGGTCAAAAAAAAATTTTCCATTTTGTGCGATTCCTGGATATATTTTTTACTTGCTGCCAGGTCATTGTTTTGCCCACGGCTTTGTATTCCTTTTCGATACAGCATCGCCAAGAGCCCCCGGGTCTGCCTCTTCTGCGCTGTCCTTGGGGATTCCAGTGCAGCGCTTGCCTGCTGATTTCAGTGCAGGGTATGGCCAAGCCATCTCCATTTACGTTCCCTTATCTCATTTGCGATTGGTTTTCGATGCCATCGTCGATGCAATTCGGAGTTAGATATCCAGTTGTCTGGTCACCAAATACGTAGAATGCGTCTCAAGCAGCGGTTCACAAACACTTGAAGTTTCTGTACAATTTCCGCAGAGAGACACCATATTTTCACATTGGAGTTGAAAATCCGTCTATGTGTTGACTGGTTGCTTAGTTAGAGATGCTATACCATAACACCATAACCTTAACCGCAGTCTTAACTATAACATATTATATTTGAAACTTCAAATTTGAAAAAAAACGAGCCAAGAAGCACCCAGAGATTGGTAACTTCTTATACACTCAGATTAAAAAGCCCATTGTATACGAAGCTCTGGAAAGTACAAGGGTAAATAGTCAAGGAGGAAAGGAGAGAAATGACAGAGAGAAAGAGACAGGATATAATAGAGACAGAGACAGATATAGGTAGTCCTGTGAAAATTTCCCAGATTCTTTGGCAAGTCTGAAAATATCCTCCAGTTTGAAAGAACAATATTCGTGTTATTCTCATGACATCAGGGCCCAAAATTCGTACCGTTGCTCTAGAAGAGGCAGGACACCTCACTGAGAGAATCCGCAATGCTATCCGGTTCCTCTAAGCAAGACTGGCAAATCAGGTGGTCATATGCTGACCCATGGGTTGTGCCCTGCAACGATACCACCATCAACCGAACGTCTTTTCTTCCAAGAAGAAATTTGGTCAGTTTTCTGTTCGGTCTTGACATAAAACACTTTGCAGTTCTGCAGCGTTCTAGACTGGACCTTCGTTCCTTATGTAAATTGCTTGAAAAATCATGAGTATTTATAATAAATTAAAAAAGTAATAATTTTTAAGAAGGCAACACTTTTTTCAGAAAAGAAACAAGAAAAAAAATCAGAATTCTTTTTGTTGTTTTTTTTTCTTTGACTTTCTTTAATTTTTTAGAAGCGTATAAAAGGCTCCGGCTCTGGGGTCCATGTGGAATCCAGCGGGACAAAACTGCACTTTGCTCTTGTAATGCATGCATCTGTGTTTCAAGCGGATGTGTACGCCATTCAAGAAGCGATGAACTTCGTTGTGGAAAACAGATGGAGAGGCAGATCTGCCAACCACTTCAAGGGTAGATGAGTCCTGTAAATACAAGCTGAACTATGACGGTAGACATAATAGCCTGATGCTAACACAAGTCTTGGGACACGTGGGTATCGCTGATAACGAGATCTGTGACCTTTTAGCCTTTTTAGCTGGCACTCCTTTCTGTCGCCATCAAAGCCACGGTTAGCAAACGCATTACTCTAACCCACAAGCGAGCTTGGCAGGCTGAGAGTGGCTGCAGATGGTCAAAACTGTATTACCTGTCATGTCCAACTGACTGTCGCAGATCCTCCTGTCACTAAGCAAAGGGAATTGTAGGCGGCTAGTTGGGCCGATAACGGGTCACTTTCTATTGGCAAAGCACATGGGAAAGGCGGGCATCTCAGACAGTGCACTCTGCCTAGCTTGTGAAGAGCATGATGAGATGGCGGACCACTCGCTCGAATCAGGCTTGAGTTTTTTGACACTGATGTGCTAAGAAGCGACTACCTTGGCTCCTATTCCAAGATTTACTCAGATTTCTTCGGAGGTCGGGTGGATTTAAAGAAAATTAAAAGCGCGAATGCAGTACAATGGACTTAATTGTGTCTGAGTGCTGTTATTGCTAGTCTGTCTCGACAAAAAAAAAATTTATAAAAGGATACTAATGAGGAGTTTTCATTTGATTATTTAACTTGCTTTAAGGAGCAATTTACAATATAATTGCTACTCGCTCTCCCTGAGGTCAGCTACGAAGTAAGATGCAGCGTTGATATGATTATTAGTCGCTGTTTGTGAGCTATTGAATAATGGATATGTCCAGACCACGTTTAAGGTCACTATTCCTTATATAGTAAGAATTTTGTTTCTCAGACTTTGGTCGGAGGTGATGTACTTTTGCCTCCACATCCCCTGAATTGTATTTCGTAAGTCGAAACCGGCCATAGTGTTTGTTTACAAATAAGTAATTTTTTACCGATTGATTAGCTTGGACGCCTACCAATCAAGTAGCTTATTTAATTTCAAGACAATCTCTGCTCGTTTTTTCTTGACCAATGAGTGCCATGTGATGCCAGTGTTAGACCCATATATTTGGTTCCTCGACGCATAGGATTATTGACGAATCGATGAAGATTGACTTATAAGCAGCGATTTTTAGGGAAACCACATTTACTTTTGTTTAGATTTATTCTCCATTCATTAGCCCATGTAGAAATAAGATTAGCAGCTTCCTGTAGCTTATTCGTTGCGTTTTCTGTAGGTTCATCGACTGCAAGTATGTCCGTGTCATCCGAAAATGTAGCAGTTGCTTGCTGAAGTTGCTACGATGTTTCTCACCTAACTGTCTGGTTTGTGAAATTTCCTTGCGATAACTTCTGATTCCTTTGTCTAGGTCTACTGTCTACATTCCAAACAAATCTCTTCGTTTCCTTCTGCAAACTTTTCGTTGCAATTTTCGTGCAAGTTTACAATTGAAATGTGGCAGGTGTTGCTGTCAAGAAAATTGCAAATGCAAACTATCTGAGAAAGTGGAAAAGGAATCGATTGCAGAACAGTAGGGTGGGAAGAAGTTGGAATAAATAACTAAATAAAAACAAAATTTAAAAAGGTCAAAACAATGCGAGAACTGCAACTTGCAAAATGTAAATGTCAAACGCGATGTGGCAGCTGTGCGAATTGGAAATCTAATCTGAATGCATTCTTCTGGCTCAGCGGAGATGGTGGTGGTGGTGGTGTGCTTAACATCTGAAGGATCATTTGTTTGCATACGAAAAGCAATGCCAAACGCTACAGCAGCTGTATTTGTAGTGCATAGAAACCCAGCAGTGAAAGTTACTACTTCACTGCAATCAAATCTGAAACTTCTCTGCTACTTTACAACCAGTCGCTTTGTAGCTGAATTAGTTCGTCGTCTATCTTCTCCTCTAATGCCAGCAACTGCTGTCAATCGTACCATTTCACGAACTGTTCAGTCTCTGCATCACTATAAGACCAGTAATGGAACTAATTCATAATGGGTAAAAAGGAGGTGATTGACTACATCAACATTTATGTTCAGTTAGTTCTCATTTCGTGTATTTTTAGCATATATAGTAATAGAGAAATATTTGTGTAGCATACGCCTCTTACTAGTCCATTTTGAACTGGTACAATTCTAGTCGCTCACGAACAAGTAGGACTTCTTCCATCAAAAACCAGTTTCCGAGGTTGCATGTTTGCTGATTAGTTTGACTTTTCGATGCAGATAAGTCATGTATACTATACACTCATGAACGCAGATGTGCGTTGCTCTCTTAGATGTTTGAATATTCATAGACATATGTACATACAACAGAAGAAAAAAACCGTTTGTGGTTATAAGTTTTGACATTTAATTTTTATAATTCAATTTTAAGGAATTTTCAGCAAACTACTACCATCTCCGCAACTGTCATTCTTTAACAAAAGGCATGTGAATCAGACGGCCGCCGTAGCCGAATGTGTTGGTGCGTGACTACCATTCGGAATTCACAAAGAGAACATTGATTCGAGTCTCGGAGAAAACACCAAATTAAGAAAAACATTTTTCTAATAGCGGTCGCCCCTCGGCAGGCAATGGCAAACCTCCGAGTGTATTTCTGCCATGAAAAAGCTCCTCATAAAAATATCTGCCGTTCGGAGTCGACTTTAAACTGTAGGTCCCTCCATTTGTGGAACAACATCAAGACGCACACCTCAAATAGGAGGAGGAGCACGGCCAAATACCCAAAAAGGGTGTACGCGCCAATTATTTATATACCTATATGTGAATCAAAGATCTATACTTTGTAAGAATTCAGAAAAATTCCAAATAATTTTCTTCAAGAAGTTCAACATTTTAACCCACATTTTTAGAAAATATTTGAGCATGCAGATATATGTTAATTTTAGAATAATAAAATGAAGCTTTAGAGTGGCTTAAAAATCGCGTTGATTTTGATTTTTTTTTTTTCGCATGGGATATTGAGAATTTTTTCCTAAATAAAACAAATATTAGTCCAGTCTTGGCGATTGTTTGCCCGCTCATTATGACTTCACTACGATCTCTTTCAGTTGCTGTTCTCCAATGCGGCTCATCTTTCACCGCCACTTACCATCGGCCAAAAAGTGATTTGTTTTGCTATGTTTCAGTAAGAGCCCTCATACATCAAACTTCTTCTTGAGACCAGCCTTGTGAAAATACTACCGAGCGACTTTTTTGGTAATTTAGAGCGACTTCTTTGGTAGCCTGGAAAATGGGATAAGTGTTTCCGATTTGGACCGACTCTACGATCTCAATGATTTTATCGACTTTTTCGACGCTTGACCTACCAAATCGTACCTCTTCTAAGTCGTCTATTTAACCAAAATGGAATCATGTTCACAAGTTCGCTGACATTGTATTGGGTCCATATACAATAAAAATTGGTGCGAGGGCCTGTTCCGAATTTTCATCTTACTCGTAGAGGCACTGCTAATTGTTTGGAATTTTGGAAATGGAGTTATTTTAGAATACTGTTACTTATTACTGGCTTCGTTAAATACAAAACTACGGTAGCCCTTTTCTTGAAAGGTGATGTAGCCGTTGAACAGCCGGAAGATATGATCCGAAGCTATATAAGCTTATTTGTGTATTGTCAGATATGGCTGATTAAAAACATCTAAGGAGAAATGGTCACCACTTTTTACTTGACCTAATTTCTTGGTCTCTCTCACTTTAACCCTGAACCCAACTATAACAACAAAAGCTTAGCTATCCTTACTGGTATCTTTAGTAAAACCTGCGGTCCGAATCTTAATGTGATCCTGTGGTTATACACACCACTTATCACACGAATCATCACTTACATATTTCTCTGTGGTTTGGTGGCGATGGACTATGGTTACGTCCACACTTCGGGAACTACACAAACTGCAAAAAAATGTATGTTTTTGTATTACGGATGACATGAATGCAACCTCCAAATGCTATGCTTGATTTGCTCCCCTTAGATCTTAAAATACAGCAGGAAGCAAAAAAAGTAATGTGTAGATTCCATAGAGGAACTTCGAAACACAGCGAAATGTTTAAGATGATATCTGAGCAGTACCCACTGTTTTTGGCACCTAACGACGATCTTATGCCCATAGTTTCATTGGGAAGGAAATTTTTTGAAGTAATCCAAAGTGAGTTCAAAGAAATTTGGCGGATATTTTCTTTACCGACAGGTCCGAGAATAATTTAAGTTCTGGAGCCGGATGGTACTTAAACGATAGAACAAAGTATTATTACGCTATGGGAGGAATGACAACGTTTTTCCGAACGGAAATGTTTGCCATTTGAAGGTAGCTGAATGGATAATTATGAGTGGATGGAGCGGGAAACAGATTGGAGTCTTTAGTGATAGTCAGGCTGCACTAAAGGCCCTAGAGAAAGCAAAGCAAGCCTCAAAGATTATTCAAGAATGTAAGAAGAGACTTAGTTCTATTGCAGAACAGAAAAAGTTGCATATGGGTTCCAGGGCAGTGCGAGGTTCAATGAAATTGTCGATGAATTGGCCCAATGTAAATCAGCGGTTACCTCACAGGGGCCAGATCCAATAACCGGAATCAGTGCCACAGGAATCATGAATTGAATCAGCGATTATACATATATGAAATTTACATGAAGAGCTATGGTCCAGTCTAGAACGCTGAAGAGCTGCAAAGTGTTTTGTGACAAATTCGAACAGAAAACTTTCGAACTTTCTTCTAAAACTTGGAAGAAAATACTTTCTGTTGATGATCGGTATATAATAAGGACACAACCCATGGGGTCAGCAAATGACAACTTGATTTTCCCGTCTTGCTTAGAGGAACCGGATAGCACTGCGTATTCTCTCTGTGCGTGTCCTGCCTTTGCTAGATCAACGTTACGAACTTTGGGCTCTGATGTCATGAGAATGAGTAAAATTCCTTCTTTTAAACTGGAGGATTTTTATTTATTTATTTAAAAGAGTAACAGTTATTAATAACTATTCCACTTACGAAATAAGCACTGGCTGGCAGGGCCTTCGGCTTATGGTATCTTAACCAGAGTAATAATATCGGTAAGTAACTATACAAGAGGATGGGAGAGAGCAGTTGAGGGAGTGTTAGAAGATTAGTAGGTAGTGTGAGTTTGATCGGAGTATAATTTTATATATAGTTTTCGCAAAGACTTAAAGTTTTAATTTAGTTTGTTTAATAAATTTACAAATTAAGTTAATGCTATTGTCGTCTGTGTTGTTGAGTAGCGTCGAAAGTTCAAGGTTTGGATGAATTGCATTTCAAGTGCATTTCAATCCTGGGCAGGTACCGAGAAGGTGTGTAGTCGTGTAGTTGTCTGAGTTGCAAAAAGGGCAGTCTGGTTTGACTGTGCCGTTTAGGATGTGAACATGGGTGGGTATAGTGTGACCGATTCGAAGGCGTCTAAATATCTTGAAGTTCTTGGAAGACATGTGTGTAGGATATATGGGCTTGATGCCAGTAGGATTGTACTTTTTGTAGTAGTGTTGATAATAATCAGTACTTATACTGAAGAGATTTTAGTATAATTTTCCGAATATCTTTGATAGCAAAATGTGCACTGAAGTGAAGGGGTTCTTGGGCATCTTCTTTGGCTCCCGTATCAGCGCACTTGTTGCCTAGTATTCCGGCATGACCCGGAACCCACATGATCCTTATAGAATTTTTATTTGATACAATATTATTTTGGATTTCGGTGATTATTGGAGTTTCGTTAGAATGGTTCAATGTAGCGTCCATTACGGATTTACTATCGCTGCAAATAATGAATTTTCCGCCTTTGTTGGAGGCATAAACTACCGCTTCAAGCAATGCAGCTGCTTCCGCTGTGAATACTGAGCAGTAGAAAGGTAAAGCACCGACTAAGATTGTGACACATTCTATCCTACCTCTTTCTCTCTGTAACTTCTCTACTTTCCTCCTTGATTATCTACACTTTTACTTTTCAAAGCTTCGAATTCAATGAGCTTTTTAACCTAAATGTTTTAGAAGTGACCAATCTCTCGGCGCTGCTCGGCTCACCTTTTTCAAATTTAAAATCGTTACTCATAGGTAGGCAGCAATAAGGACTCTCAACCCTTTCGGGGTTACATTGAAACTGGTGCTGGAATTTCTGGATAAGCTGCATATATCAGGCCAGAAAAATTAGGAAGGTATTCTATGGCTCCACACAAGAGAATTTTTGGGAACGAAATGGCGGATAAATTAGCCAGAGAAGTTGCAGGAAGGGAGCGGTTCGGCCATATATAGGCCCAGAGCCATTTTGTGGCCCAGCAAAGGGTAACTTTTCTTTTGTTATTCAGAAAGTAGAGGAAAGGAAAGGAAGAGCATACTGGGACAAACTACCGAACTTGTCGGAATCGAAATCAATGATTGGTAGCTTTAACCTAAGCTGATTTGAAGATTGCATGAAGTTAAATCAAAATATTTTTAAAAGCATCACAGGAATTTCAACAGATCAATATTGATTGAGTTCTGGTCTTACTAATCTGGAAATATAATCCTGGATACATTGGATATATACATGGATACATGTCCTATAACCAAATGTGGGGATTTTAGATTAAATTATCATCTAACTAATTTTACCACAAATAGAAGGAAAAGCTCGGAGAAATTCCCAACAAAAAGTGAAAGAGCCAGTTATTATTATTAACCAGGAAACATACTTCAATGGAACTTGCCGATTCTGTAAGAAGAAAAGACGAAACCGCCACCATGTACTGGGGTGCAGGTCATGACTTATTAATGCATTACCGGCACAAACACTTGGGTAACCATATTTTACCAGAGGAGGAAATAAAACTCAATAAAATAGGACAAGTACTAAAATTTATTGGGTAAGTAAGGCTCACAAGAATAATCTGAATGCATAAAGGGGACACAATAAAATGAAAGTATGTAATAATATAATTCCCTTGCACATACCTATCCTGGTCGACTTTTTCATTGTCTGAATATACCATAAATTAGTACAATTAAGATAAACTAAACCAATTAATTACTAATCGGAATGCCTCTCCTTAAATTCTTAGTGTATGGCGCTCATGCTTGTGTGGAATCCCCAGGCTATCTGTGGCTTAACTCTGTTATGGTTTCCTCTTTGTATGCGCTTCTAACACGGTGTTTAGCTAAGGGTAAACTGGATCAATATTTTCAGTTTCTTAGCCTCAGTAATCCTGTTTTTCGTAGTCGTTTTACATTATTCCATTATTCTGGGCCTTTGTTTCTCTGCACTTTATTGAAAATCACATGAAAAATTCAAATTACAATACACAGTGAACAATGAAAGAAAACCAAGAGCCTGTATGTGCTTAATCTATAAGTATCTGCACACACCTACATACATACATACATACATACATATGCTTGCATGTCTTACAAATGCCACGAGTACTGCTGCAAACGGGTATGGGAAATTAGAAAAATGCACGAGAAAATCACGTGCAACTTCATTTTCTGAGAATCCTTCTTGAAGATATTGGGAATTTCGTGTACTTCTTTTACCTTCACAGACAACTGCTTAAATATTTCGGTTTGGTGTGTGGGTGTGTGTGTGCATGTGCATATGTATTTTGATATGTGTTAAAGATCTTACCTACTTCCACACCTACCGGCACCTGTTAGTTACGAATTTGTGCATGTTGCATGCAACACGTCTGTGGATACAAATGCAAATCCTGTTGATACATTGTTCAGTCAGGTCTGTAACAATGCCATGCTGTGCCATATTGACACATTGTTAAGAAAGTTGGTAGCCGAGGAATTTATGCAAGTATGCGGTGGTGAGTCAGCGTAACGGCCCAATGGCATGAACAAATATGTATGTTTGCATATTAGGGTGTGGTCTAAAGAACAAAATCTAAAAAAAAAAATTTAAAAAAATTTAAAAAAAAATTAAAAAAAAATTAAAAATAAAAATTATGTTAAATTATGTCACCCTTTAGGAATTTTCTAAATTGATACGAAAAGTCGAATTTTTTATTGCTGAAAAATATTACATTTTGAGGTGCCACAAGGTACAAAATTTTTTCCACATATTTATTATATTTTATGCAGAAAAAAAGATTTTTTTCTCCGATTTATTATAAAATTCTGAAAAATTACTATTTTTACAATGCTATTCTGTTTTTCGGCACAAACGATTAACTAATAGTTATTTATGTCGAGGCATTCTTAATTATTTTATTAATTTTGCCCCATATTTTAAATTTTATAATATTTTGTATGTATTTATATTTATAGAGAATCATAAAATATTTATTTTATATTTATAAGAAAAAATAATAAAAAAATGTTTGATAGTTGTTATTTAATCTTTTGTGGGAAAAAAGTGAAAAGAAATAAAGCAATCCGGTTAAAAATAATTCCGTTGCCGTGTACTTCTAAATATCACTTTTTTATTTCCGCGCATACTTTCTATTTTGAAAATTCCTAGGGGGTCAGTGCTTACCTTCTTAAATTTGTTTTCCCAATGTATTTTGGTTTAAGTCACCCTAATACAATGTTTTAAGGTTGGACTGATTTTTAGAGGTCTTAAACAATAAGTTTATATTATAATAAAAAAGTAATAAATAATTTCTTGGATAGTAGAAAAACTAGCCGAGTTTAAAATAATTACTTTTTAAGGTTGTGGACACACCTCTAAATAGCAGTTGGCAGTCAGCCAGTTTTCTATAAAAAAAGAATAAAAAAACACCTGGTTATTTTTTTTAATCAACGATGTCACTTCAAATGATTCAAGCATTTTAGGCATGGTCGTAAATTTTTTTGAATATTGGTAGGCTTCAGTGTAGTAAGAAGTAAATTGTTTAAAAAATTAAAAAAAAATGTTATAATTTTCAGATTTATTCAGTGTTGAAAATTTTGTTAGCGAGTTTTTAAAGTCAAATAGCTTCTTTTCAACATTTTTCCAAATTTTAACTTTTCCTAGTTTTTAAAATAGCTTTACTTTTTATAATTTATATACATAAACTAAATAAAAAATAATAATTTTTTTTCAAAATATTTCGAATTTTTTAGGTGCTATAAATAAGCTAAAACTAACAAATTAAAAAAAATTGTGTTTTTCTGGCTTATAAAGACTGGTTCAGTTTCAAGGGCCGGTATTGATTTTGAATAAAGTATTGTAATTTCTCTTTATTATGATAATACTGGTATGGCTCAATTACGCACAAAACCAAATATTGGCCAAATGGCCGCCGCTGCCTCGGTGGCACACCTCCATCCGATGGCCCATAAACCGCACCAAACAGTTACTCTTTGTGGGTGCATTGCTTTTTCGGCAATCACTCTTGGATTATCATTCGCCCAAATGCGGCAATTCTGCTTATTGACGAATTCACTGAGGTGAAAATGCGGCCTCATCACTGAAGATGAAGTGCGCGATATGCATTTTGATTTGAACGCCCGTTTTCATAATAAGCCTGAATAATTTTAACGCCTTGCTCGATTGTGTATCTTTCCATAGTTCAAATTGAGCTGGTCTGAAATTGAAAAGTTTCGAAGGAAATGCAGAAAAACTTGACGTTTAGGTGTGGTTCACATTCAGCATCGGCCCTTAAAATTTAACCATCCTTTAGATCAGGTTCTCTTCAACATTTCTCCAAACTTTAACTTTTTTTAGTTTTTAAAATAGCTTTTAATTGTTAGGTGCCATAAATAAGTTAAAACTAACAAATTTAAAAAATAAAAAATTTATAATTTTGAGATTTATGCAATGTAGAAAATTTTCTTGTGGAGTTTTTTAAAGCGAAATATTTGTAGCTTCGATTATTTAAGACATTTTCAAAAATTTTCACTTATGTGTATAAAGAACTTTTTCCAGTTTTTCAATATAAAATATACTTCAAAAATTGGCCTTTTCATTTTTTTGCACATTTATTTTTATATAAAAAAAAATGTTTCGGTTCTTTCAATATCTTGTTTCCAATATTATTTTTTGTTTTAGTTTTTAAAATAACATATATTTACTCAAACATTTTTTTTTTGTAAAAAAAATTTCAAAAATTTAACTTTTTGAAATTTTTGTTGGATTTTTTGTGATGCTATAAATAATAATAGTTAAAAATAAGAAATAAAAAAAAAATGATTTCCAGATTTATTCATTGTTGAAATTTTTTTATGGAGTTCGTTAAACTTCTTTAACTTTCTCGGGATAAAATATATTTCAAAAACTTTTTTTAAATTCTTTCACGTAATCTTTTAAAAAAATTAATTTTTTAAATTTAAATTTAAAAATTTTGAATAGTTTTTTTTATTTTTATTTCGTTTTAGTTTTTATACCCACTTAAAAATATTTGTTTGGAAAAAAATTTGATTGAATTTTAAAAACATTAATTTTTTTTTGGAATTTTTGAGGTGGTATTAATAATAATAGTAAAAAATAAGAGTTAAGAAGAAATTGTAATTTTAGAATCATTCAATGTTGAAAATCAAATAGCGTTTTCTTTTCAAAATTTCTATTTATAAAGAACTTTTTAACTTTTTCAAGATAAATTTTTGAAAAAAGGTTTTCATTTTATTTTTTTAAGAAATGTGTTTTTTATTTTACATATTAGTTTCGGTTCTATTCAATATATATATTTTTTATTTTTATTTCGTTTTAGTTCTTAAAATAAGTTATACCTACTTCAAAAATATTTTTCTGGAGAAAAAGTTTAAAGTTTTTAATTATTTTTCTGAATTTTTGGGGTGCTATAAGTAATAATAGTTAAAAATAAAAAATTTAAGAAAAAATTTATAATTTTCCGAATTATTCAATGTTGAAAATTTTGTTTTCATGTTTTTAAAAGCCCAATAGATTGCGTTCTTTTTCACATTTTCATTTATAAAGAACTTTTTTAACCTTCTCAAGGTAAAATATATTAGAATTCTTTTTGAAAAAAGTTATTTTTTTTATCCTTTTTTAAGAAAGGTTGAAATTTTTCAATTGCATTAAATAATAATAGCTAAAAACATGAATCAGTAAATAAATTTTTGCGTATTCTGAGAACAAATGATTTTTCTGGATTACTGTACATCTCTAAATACATTTTTTTTT
This sequence comes from Anastrepha fraterculus, assembly GCA_037575425.1. NCBI lineage: Eukaryota > Metazoa > Arthropoda > Insecta > Diptera > Tephritidae > Anastrepha > Anastrepha fraterculus. The sequence goes on along the minus strand of JAYXIM010035090.1, from coordinate 21,366 downwards.
AAATAAGTCTATTTTTCGCTTCAAACGATCTTACAAGTCAGATCTTAACAAAAGTTATTTTTTGTAACACCCTAATGTACACTCATACACACAGAAGTAGTACACCTGTAGCGCAATCAAACAAAACAAAGAGAAACTCTAAAAGTAATAAACAAGAAGAAAAGACAAATTAAAATGAAGAACTCTTGATGACGACATAACCCGCATTACAGTCTAGAAAAATAAAAATATAAGAAGAAGTAGAAATCATAATTTGAAATGAAGTGAAATGAAAGACGCGCTCATTTGGAACGCTCACTGCCATACATTGCAATGCCGACCGAACACAAACAAATACAACGTCATGGGAATCAGTATTATCGTTGACTGCATCAGCTATTAACGGCCGAACTGAAAGGCAACAGACAACTCGCAGACGAACTGCAGTGCGGGTAGGTAGCGTAAGGTAGAGTTGTGCAGTCAACAACTCGAGCAGTGAAGCAAAGCGCAGTTGCAGTGGAAAATAAAAATACGTATGTGTGTATGTTGCATACCACACAGCACCCAAACTCATACAAATGACACAAATGAAGCAGCGAAAAAGCGAAAAGGACATTAATGAAGAGGACTGCATGTAATGCTTTTCAATTTCATTTTCTATATCAAATTTAACTTTTTAAATAAGTTTTTAGCTTGATTCGAGCGTAAGTGAAAAGGTTATTCACGAATCAAGTGCTCGTACATACAGAAGTGTCTCTATTCAGCAAATGAATGAGAGCGACGGCGACGATGAGCAGACAAACTGATGGGCGTGATTACTGTAAAATTTTGCGTGATGAATGATCAAAAGGACAGGCAGTGGATAGCAATTATGAGTGCTTCAAATAAAAAAAATTAAATAAGTGAGTTCATAGTAAGTTTATGAGTCATAAAAATGCATGGCACAAAAAAATTGTAAATGTTGACTAATCATTTGGATGCTTTTAATTTACGAAAATCCTATTTAGATGCAGCGACCATCTCTACTATATAAAAGAAGTCAAGTATGGAGGTATTTTTTTATACTCCAAAACGCCATTTTTTTTTATACCCAAGGCTGAGTAGTTTTGCGGAAAGTATTCAATGTTTAGTATAATTTGATCACTTCAAGCGATGAGTTTGCAGTGAAGCTTGCAAAAGTTAGAAATAACAGAAATATTACCACAACTAACCTTCTAATGTATTTAGTATAATGTTGGCGAAAAATGGAGCTCCTTCTTGATATAAAATATACTCCCTTAAAAAATATATTTTTGGAAAAAACGATTTTGAAAAAATATAATTTTTTTCTAAAAATTTTGGAATTTTTGAGGTGCTATAAATAATAATAGTTAAAAATTAAAAATAAAACAAAAATTGAGAAAATATATATAAAATTTTCAGATTTATTCAATGTTGAAAATTTGTTATCTAGTTTTTTAAAGTCAAATAGCTCGGGCTCTTTTAAACATTTTTTTCAAAGTTTAATTTTTTAGTTTTTAATAATTGATATAAAGAAAATAATTTTTTTTTTAATATTTGGAATAAAAATAAAAAATAACAAACTTAAAAAAAATTTTATTTTTTTATTTTTGACTATGTAGAAAACTTTGTTATGGAGTTCTTTTAAGTTAAATAACTTCGATTATTTAAGACATTTTTATAAATTTTTACTTATAAGGAACTTTTTCAAGTTTTTCAGTATAAAATATACTTCAAAAATTTCTATTTTCATTTTTTTGCACATTTATTTTTAATTGAAAAAAAAATTTGTTCGGTTCTTCCAATATTTTTTTTTTAATTTTAATTTCATTTTAGTTTTTAAAATATTTGTTATTTTTGGAAAAAAGTAACAGAGGTATTACCACAACTAACCTTCTAATGCACATATTTAGTAGAGCGTTGGCGAAAAATGGCGCTCCTGTGAAAGGAATGTTAAATACCATTGAAGAAAGGCGACCATCTTGTTTGGAGCGGGTATACCGATTCGGAGATTTTCTTTGATATTAACGTGATTAAAGCTGTCACTTACGTATCTGAATTTTATGCGTTTTTTGTGTCAAATTATTTTCAAAAATAAATTTATTAGATTTGTGGCGAGGTAATTTTTCCTTTTTGTACTACAATAATGCGTCATTTCAGGCTAAGGCGATCGTACGTGTCAAATACTTTTTCATGAAATTGATCCATACAACTGTACGGGATAAAATATAAACTAATATTCAGCGATCATTTCGCGAGCAAATTAAAATAAATTAAGAGAAGATTAAGGTGTTTGTTGGTTGGTTGAAGTGGTGATTCAGAATCCAACTAGCGGTTGCGCATCATTCTGTTGCCACATCCTCGTCACCAACTTATTTACCAGTTATTTACAGCAAGACTATATCCAGTCTGTGCGGTTTAAGCACCTTATTAGGTTGTTGATATCTAAGCCAGACAGTTGTTCGAGATTTTCAAAGGGCTCACATTCGTTCCTTCCATAAGGCAGGGCATTCACAGAGGAAATAGGAAATTGTTTCCTTTCTCTCCAGTTGTTTGCAACTGTGTGTGTTGTGAGGGATTCCCATTTTGGCTGCTTGTTCCCCAAAAGAACAAAAGCCAGTTGTGACTGCCGTGAGTCTCCAGGCGTCCGATTGTTTCATGTTCTTGCCTGTTCGTCTGCTTTTTCGTTAACTTCAATGTTCCGATGTCCTGGGGTCCAGATTAAAGTAACTTTATGGTTTTCACTCAAGGTGGTAAGGCTATTCCTGCTTTGTTCCACCAGGTAAGAGGTTTTTGTAGCCGAATCCAATGCCTGGATTGCTGTTTGGCTATCCGAAAGAATAGGGCAATATTGCCCTTTAAAGAGATGTCTGCAATTAGTAACATACAAGCTTCCCCTTTTGCCAGTACTTCCGCCTCGAAGGCACTGGAAGTATTGGGAAGACAATCTGTGCGTCTAAGTCTATGAGAATGTGTACCAGCTCCAACACCACAATCTATTTTTAAACTACCTGTATAGACTGTAGAATCTCTTATTTCATTCCTCCTGAGATGGAAAGAGAATGGCAAAATTCTTATTGAATCTTACCGTGACAGTCAAGCTGCATTGAAAGCCTTTGCTAACCCTCGGAGTTCTTCGAAGTTAGTCGGTGAATTAAGACAAAACTGAACAGTGTTGCAAAACACAACAAGTTGGTGTTATTTGGGTGTCTGGGCATTGTGGTCTTGCAGGGAAAGAGTTAGCTAATAAACTGCCTAATGAAGACTCTGCAAGTATGAATTAGGCCCCGAACCCTTTCTGGGTGTTAATTCTGCAACGATTTAACTATGGATTGACGACTTAATGATATCTACCCACAGAGGTCTACCCATAGAGAGGTCTGGGTTGAACTCGTGCAGAGTAGCCGAGTGCTTTGTGAAAGAACCAAACAGGAACATAGCGACCTTTCTCCTCAAACTCAGCAGAAAGGACCTGAGAGGGCTGGTGGGTGTAATCACAGGGCATAATGCCTTTGGTCAGCATATGGCTGCCATGGGGGTCGTCGACAGCCCGACATGCCTATCCTGTCTTGAGGATGACGTCACTGTAGCACGTTTTCTTTGTAGCTGTCCGGCGTTTGTCAGAATCAGATTTAGGACTTGGGTTGCGATGTACTGAGTATGGATAAAGTTCATACTCTTCCGGATCTCAAAAGATTCATCAATTAATCCAAGAGATTTGTAGAAGAATGACCTTAAACTAATTTTTCGGTCACCTGACTGAATGCTGGGACTTGCCCAGCCCCCCAAAAAATTTAACCTAATCTAATCCAACCGCCGAGGTGATATAATCAGCCCTCTCTGAGCATACTGAGTTTGTCGAAATAATAGACTGCCATGGACATAAGTTTTTTCCTTCCAGCGAACCGCTTCATTTAACCTAAATGCACGCATGGTTGCTATCTTATTGATATGTAGATCTATCGGAATAACGTGTTTCAGTGCGTTAGGAGCCTCCCTAGGACACAATCTTATCGTACTGACCGTTATTGTACAGGCTGATCTTTGTATTCTGCCAAGTCATTTGATGTTGTATTCTCTCCCTACAGCTTTTCACCAAATTACCGATCCGTATGGCCTTATACGGCCATAAAGTATACCTATGTTGAAGACCCCATCTTCTTACTAGTACACGTTTACAGGCATATAAAGCAATCTCTGCTTTCTTTACGCGTTCTTCAATGCTTAATTTCAAGCTAAGTTTGGGGTCCAGAATTTAACCTTAAGTACTTAGCACTGGCTTAAAGTGCGAGAGTTTGTCTATTAATATTTGGCAAAATTTGGTACCTCATATTTGGCGATAAATAGCATAAGCATAATAGCGGCACAACCTGTGGCCCAAGAGTTAAGCTTGCCTAGCACCCTTTGAATGATCCTATTGATCATTATGGGACACAGTCCTGATACTATTAGCACCACAGATTGACGGGAACTATTCGAATTATCAATCAGTTAAAGATCATTTTAAAGTATTAAATAGTAGTCATAAATATTTCCCCGAGAGAGCTACAGTGCCACAAATTTATTTGCACATTTTGTGAAAATTGTATTGATTTCCTCCATATTTCGGCTCTACAGTAGCTTGCTGTTTAGCACTACCCCAAGGTACTTTGTATCTATGTTGCTTGAGAGTAAGCGCAGCGCCGTTTAGTATTGGCAGCGAGAGATCTTACACTTCTTTGTAAACAGTATCGTATCCGTTTCGCATGTAGATCCAGTCCAGACTGATCTGCCTATTGCTGAACCGATTTGAGAGTATTTGTTATGATGTTACTCATAGTACTAAGGTATTTCCTCGTTACTACCATGGCAATGCCATCCCCATATACCTACTATTTGCTTGGGGGACTTAACATCTAATTTCTTTAGTGTCCCGTTAACCACTAGTAGCCATAGACGCGGTTATAGCACACCACCTTGAGGAGTACCGCTGCCCACATCTCTGATCAACCTGGCTTCGTGTTCCACTTCGCTCTTATTCTTCAGCTACCTAATAGATTTTTGATCCATATATGAATAGCGGATAGCTACAGATAAGTGAAATATAGGTGTGCAAAGAAAAATGTATCTCTAGATTGGAAAAGTAGTCACAATATTCAAATAATAGTCAAAATATTCTTTTTCGACCAGCTATCATATATTTTGAATTTGAGTCAAATCGGGCCATAGACACCATGTTTAGAGATATCTCGATCACAGCGTCACCTATCGCACGATTTTTCGAATATCGTTTAATTGGCTTCAAGACAAATTTATTCTGTAAGTTTGAACTCAGCCGGCTGCCTACTTTCTCATTTTATCGGTCACAAACAAACGGCAAAACTTTTATACATACGACTTTAAAAGCACTTCATTTCCATTTTTTGCGACACGGCATCAAAATAAAGCCGTGAAAAAAATTAGAAAAAAATCACTACTTTCATGATTTGGCAAGTTTTTAACTATACTAAGGCCCCTGTTTTCCTAATATGCAAATATTCTTAGAATTTCGCGTAGAATACTTTTCTCTCCAAATAGATTCACGAAACCAATGCAAGACATGTATTGTCGAGACCTTCTGCAGGAAAAAAAAACAACTTCTCTGCCCTGCATAACAACAACAACAAAATTGTTCCCTGTAAAGTGACCTGCCCTAATGAGCACACATAATTTAGCCTCCATACTGTTTACAAAATAAGTAGCAGCTTTTTCTTCACATGCCTTTGATCAAAGAAGTAAATCCGTGGAGAAAGTATGTTTTTGATAACAGAAAAAATATAGAATTTTTATTTGGTGTTCCATTTACATACGCCAGCATCATTGTTTGACAGCTGTCATAAGTGAACATTGAGCTTTAGCCAAGACTCATGCAGGCCTTTCATTTGACTTGTAAATCGGACTTGGCTCAATCAAAATCGAAAACAAATCCAATACTGCGATAAAATTATAAAACGCACTTCAAAATAATTGTCAACAGGTAATATGCTTCGAATTTATTCCGCTCAATGACCGAGCAATTGGGACCAATAAAAAATATATTCATACCTACATAAATTTGCAGAATAATTACGGCACGACCTCACTTAATCACACTTAAAGCTGACCCAATTCGAGGCAATACAATCAATGTCTGTACACTGATACTCACAATGCACATGGAACTAAATATTATATGAATCCGAGTAGAAGCTGAACCAATTTAGTTTCTGATCACGTTTAATCGTTCAAATATTCATAACTCGAGTTTCCACCTGCTTTCATTCCACCAAATGACAACAATTTAAGAATCCTCCATGAATATATGAGTGTACATACATATGCACGTATGTATGTAAGTGTCTGTTGCCACACATATATATTGCATCTAAGTACCCTGCAGGAAAAACCTGAGCTAGTGAAAAAAATTTGAGTATGATTTCGCCATTTACGAAGAATTTTCTGTACTAATTTTGCGAGTAGCGACACCTCTCTTCAGAGTATGGCAGTGTCAAAATGAGAAAAGTATAAACGAGCACCACGACTGTCATATTGTACAGGGTGGGCCATATAGCGTTTGCTTTTAGAACCACCTATTTTTTTGAGAATGGTAACACAAATGACATGGCAAATGTGCTCATAATTTACTTAAAGGTTTGACATTTACGAATTGGGACGCTATACAAAATTGGGAAATATTGAAAATCTATTTCCAAAGTGGTGAGTCTTCTTCTTCTTACTCGGTTACATTAAATGACGAGCGTTACCGTGACATGCTCAACGAGTTGCTTCCAAAAATTGAAGAGGATGACATGGACGACATTTGGTTTCAACAGGACAATGCATCTTGTCACACTGCCAAAGTTACACTCGAACTTTTGGCTACCGTTTTTGAAAACCGAATAATCAGCCGGAATTCCGATATCAATTGGCCGCCTCGGAGCTGTGATTTAAGCCCGTCGGACTGTTTTTTGTGGGGAGCCGTTAAGGACAAATGCTATGCGAACCATCCAGAGGCGATTGATGCTTTAAAACACGAAATCGAAGTTGCCATTCATGAAATTGGAGCCCAAACAATCGAAAATGTGCTTAAAAATTGGGTTGATCGAATGGCCTACTGTAAAGCTAGTCGTGGCAGTCATTTGAACGATATTATTTTGCATTCATAAATGACAATGTTCAATCTTCAAAATAAAAAGAAAGTTCGCAAAAATATTGATTAGTCTTTTTTTATAGCCGATTCAAAAAGCAAATTTTACATGGCCCACCCTATATGATGACTACGATTAATGGCAGAGTAAGGGTCTGATACGACTCGACTGGAAGATAACGAGTGTTCTTGGAAATATATATTCAATAATAAAAGTAAGTTATTCTAACCAACGCAGCCGAATGTGGTAATGAGTGACTCCAATTCGGTGGTGCCCAGATTCGAAATCCAGGGCATGAAACACCAAATGATAGAAACATTTTGTTTAAGAGCGTCCGCCCCTCGGCAGGCGGCCCCTATAACTACCAACTCATAAAAAATCATCTGCCGTTCAATGCCGGCATAAAACCGACCTACGGTACATTTGTGAAAAAACCACAAATGGGAGGAGGAGCTCGGCCAAATACCCATGCGGAGTTATAAGGGCCGATTTAATAATAAAGTGTGATCAGATTGTAGGGTGACAGATCACCCGTGACTATTGTCAAACTAAATACATAATTTCTTACATTTGAAAGACTTGCGCGCATGCCAACTTATGGTGTACATAACCGTACGTTTTGGTCTTAACCCTACAGTAGTCGCGCCCCTGAAACTGACGTAATTGGTCGCGCGGTCTACATATGTAATCCATTTTAAAATTAAAAATACAAAAGATAAATATTTAATTCTTCCATTGCTTTTGTCTTAAATATTCTTCTTATTGTTTAATTTATTAATATTAATAAAAACTAACATAAATAAACTTTCTGTTCTTACATAAAATAATTAAAAACCAAAACTTCATTTTTTAACAAAAAATTAAGACACTTCACAAAAGTATAAAATATATATAAAATAACCAGAAGATAATTGAGATGTTTTAATTGTTTTCGAAACATGACGAACACACAGTCTTGGAATGATCAGGACAAATGCGTTTATTGCAAGCGTTACACACTTTACGGGTGCTTTTATTACGGGCCCTTCCACAATCGTAGCAACGACCGACGTAGTTATTCTGCGTTGGACCTTGATGAGTTACAATTGTGAAAGATGCAGGAAGTCTTTTATTTTAAATGTCTATAGTCTATGTCTGTAGTATTCTAGGTAGCGTGGTAAGTGTTAATCTTTGGTGAACCAGTGGTTTCATTCAAGACAAGGCTAAGTCTATGAGAAAATCACGCCTTTTGACACATTCATAGTTACTGTTTGCAGTGTAAATGCATAATGCGTTGAGAGCACTGAGGTTTACAAGATTATAGAACTTAGTCAGCGGCCACCTTCTCGAATTCCTAGATAAGTCATAAAGAGAACCAATTTTGTCAACCAGATCAACGCCATTTTTAGTGCGATTATACTCGTAGTATGTTACAATATTATTTCTGGCTTCCGTTGATCTCCGGTATCAGAATCAATCGCTGTATTGTTGTGCATTGTAGACATGGCTATTACCACTTTGTTGGCTTTTAGTACATAAGAAACCAGAGTATATGGAGAGTGAAATCCAAATCTTGAGAAGCATATTGGATTGCCTCTAGCTATTCTAAATTCCCGGGGAACTTCTCTTTTATCTTTTCGAACGGTAGCAACCATTGCAATTCCATTATCAAATCACTGCTTTGCTATTTTCAGAGAGGAAAACCAATTGTCCATAGTAATATTGATATGTCTATTCAAAATTGGTTGCCCCATTCTCATCACGATATCAAATCTCTCGTTGCTTAACCGAAATGGACCTTCGGGTTGTTGGCCAGCGTAAATTTCTAAGTTATAGGTGTATGGGTAATGAACATCTACAAGTGCAAAAACTTTCAGTCAATACTTAGCATGTTTATTTGGAATATACTGCCGAAAAGAACAACGCCCTCTGAAGGACAAAAGTTGTTTGTCCAAAGTCATTTCAGCATAGTAGCATACATATGCAAATATTATCAGAAAAGTTCCACAAAATTGTAAAATGAAAAAGTATGCCAAAAGTCCACTTTTCTTTACAAAGTATAACTAGCTATTAGCATAAAACCTAATTTAAAATACTTACGTAATCGGTCGCGCGGCATACATACGTAGACCATGAATTTCACGAACCTCTAGCGATACAACTGCATTCGACAATTAACAGCGGAACACTGAGAGTGACTTTCTATTTGTTAGTTACAAGTAGCAAAAATCTCCGATGAAATCGATGCAAGATTTTCAAGAAATTTAAAATTTAACAATGGTGGATTACATATGTAGACCGCGCGACTACTGCAGGGTTAATGGCTACGGCAATAAGCAAAAATACCGTATTTGAGCTGAAGAGTAACTCGAAGCTATTTAAGAACAGCCATTACATCCATTAAAAACAATCTTTGGTGCGGTCTATGAGCTGGTGGAATCATCCGCCCATATTTCTTCAAAAACGGTGCTGACGTCGCTGTAACAGTGAACTCCGAAAGCTCTCGCGCCCTGATAAACGACGTTTTGATGCCGGGAATTAAAGCCCGTGATCTCCACAACATTTCGCTTCAACTAGATGGCGCTACTTGCCATACAGCCTGTGAAACAATGGATTTATTATATCGTGCTTTCGGCGAGCAATTTATCTCTCGTTTCAGATCAGTGGATTGTCCACGACGATCGTGTGGTATCCCACCTTTGGACTTTTATTTGTGGGGGTAATGTCTAAATACTCTGTGGATAAACCAGCGGAGGTCCAAATTAAGGCATGGTTGCGGCCGGCATTTGAAAGGGATTATCTTTAAAAAATAAATGTTATGAATGGTTCTACACAAAAATAGTAAAGATTGCCCAATGAGTTTGAATATTCGTTGTTTGATTTCAATTTAAAATCCGATACCTCTAAATAGATCATTCTCTATAAGTTTTTATGACACTTTCGCACTTTAAAACAATACAAACTACAAGAAATTATGACTTCTGGATTGGAACAAAAGAGGCAAGAACTGATAGAAGTATTGAAAATATATATCAGTATACCGTTTGTGAAAAACAAAGCTATAGTCAGCATGCTTTATTTTTTCTTCAGTCAAGTAATTCCGTCGAATGTATATGAAGAACTTCCGCTGAAATATGCGGGTCGTAGATCAAATAGTTCTAGCTGCATACCATCTTCGCCCGCGGCTTCGTTGACCGTCAGATTCTTAATTGCATCCTTGATCTCCGCTAGACTGGAGCAGGTTGATGTTATTTATTTATCTGTTGAGTGGCGCTCCCTGCTTTAAGTGCTGTTCGTTGACTTTAAGAAGACATTCGACACAATCAAACGAGACGCAATACGGCTGGCGTTGAGTAGAAAGGGAGTTAGCGCTAAGATAACTCATCTTATTAGAGCCCTTTAGGAGAACTTCGTACTGGCAGTGCTTCACAATGGCAATAGCAGCGACCCATTCACCAGCAACGCAGGCATAAGGCAAGGTTGTCCCCTGTCGCCCCTTTTCTTCGCTATCGTCCTACACGACGTCATGAGTCAATTAATCTTGCACAAAAGAGGCATTGAGGCTCAGAAACTCACTGGCATGCAAGCGAACTATTTCCGAATGGTCGAAGGGCACTCGACATCGCCGCGGATATTGATTTATTACACTCTGTTGTTTCTTGTTGTTTGAAAAAGCGAAAGAAAGTAGACCAGTCATAGCTATATACTCACTTTGGTACAAGTGGATTTTCTTACTGGGTACTTACCGGTCATATAAGTGGGCGAAGAGTGGGCCGATCGCCTACAGGACATGCATAAAAATTAATTTACGTAGCTGTTAAGTCACAGTTTTGTGTGCCGTCTATACGCATAATGGTAAACGCCATTCATATGTGTATGTGTATGTGTGTATATATGAGTACCTATTTTAGGGGTATGACCTTTTAGGTACTAGTTATTATTATTTTTAATTATTTACCTACCATTTTTAACCACTACTTCAAACCCCTAGCATAAAAGGAAAAATTGTACATTAGAAGGTAGTAATAAAGGGTGTTCAATTTAGAGATATTGGATTTCAAATTGAAATAAAACAACGAAAATTCAAATTGATTGGACAATCTTAATTATTTTTGTGTAGAGCCATTCATGACATGTACTTTTATAGAGATAATCCCTTTCAAATGTTGGCCGTAACTGTGCTGCAATTCGGCCATCCGTAAACATCAATTTGAATGACTCGCTGGTGGACTTCGGTCGGTATCTCGTGAATAAATTTAGCAATATTGGCCTTCATTACCTCAATCAACGCTGGTTTATCCACAAATCATTTGGACTTTACACATCTCTGCAAATAAAAAAAGAGGTTGTCTGTAAAGTCGGTTTACTGACGATAGTTTAACGTGATAACGTCATAAGAAAATACTGATTGAATGGTTGCATTTTTCAAAAGAAAATTTTAATTTTATTTGTTTGATAGATATTTTGTATGGATATAGAGAATGAGTTAACATTAACATAACATAATATAACATAACATAACATAACTTAACATAACATAACATAACATAACATAACATAACATAACATAACATAACATAACATAACATAACATAACATAACATAACATAACATAACATAACATAACATAACATAACATAACATAACATAACATAACATAACATAACATAACATAACATAACATAACATAACATAACATAACATAACATAACATAACATAACATAACATAACATAACATAACATAACATAACATAACATAACATAACATAACATAACATAACATAACATAACATAACATAACATAACATAACATAACATAACATATCATAAAGCATTCACCAACAGCTTTCATTTGATACCCATATTGTACATACACGTCCGAAGGTTGCCCGGGTCCACGTTTTGACTTATATCTCGAGACCCTATCTACCAATAGGTATTCAAACTATACGGAAATCATCTTCAATACCTACTTAACAATGTGTGTAAGTTTGGTTTAATTCCGTTCAAAGACACGGCGGGTCCACGTTTTGGCATATATTTCGAGACCCTAGTCATCAATAGGTATGAAAATTACCCCGTATTAAAGCACTTATCAACAGCTTTCATTTGATATCCATATTGTACAAACACATTCTAGGGTCCACGTTTTGGTCTCTATCTCGAGACCCTAGTCACGGAGCGGATGGAAATACTCTGAACTAAAGCATTCACCAACAGCTTCCATTTGATACCCATATTGTACATACACATCCGAAGGTTGCCCGGGTCCCCGTTTTGACTTATATCTCGAGACCCTATCTACCAATAGGTATTCAAACTATACGGAAATCATCTTCAATACCTCCTTAACAATGTGTGTAAGTTTGGTTTAATTCGGTGCAAAGACACGGCGGGTCCACGTTTTGGCATATATTTCCAGACCCTAGTCACCAATAGGTATGAAAATTACCCCATATTAAAGCACTTATCAACAGCTTTCATTTGATACCCATATTGTACATACACAACCAAAGATTACCCGGGTCCACGTTTTGTTCTATATCTCGAGACCCCAGTCACGGAGCGGCATGAAAAATATTCTGTACTAAAGCATTCACCAACAGCTTCAATTTGATATCCATATTGTACAAACACATTCTAGGGTCCACGTTTTGGTCTCTATCTCGAGACCCTAGTCACGGAGCAGCATGAAAAATACTCTGGACTAAAGCATTCACCAACAGCTTCAATTTGATATCCATATTGTACAAACACATTCTAGGGTCCACGTTTTGGTCTCTATCTCGAGACCCTAGTCACGGAGCAGCATGAAAAATACTCTGTACTAAAGCATTCACCAACAGCTTCAATTTGATATCCATATTGTACAAACACATTCTAGGGTCCACGTTTTGGTCTCTATCTCGAGACCCTAGTCACGGAGCAGCATGAAAAATACTCTGGACTAAAGCATTCACCAACAGCTTCCATTTGATACCCATATTGTACATACACATCCGAAGGTTACCCGGGTCCACGTTTTGACCTATATCTCGACCCCTATTTCCAAAATAAAATATAATCCATGTTACTCGTGGATGATGTAGCTTTCGAATGGTGAAAGAATTTTTAAAATCGGTCCAGTAGTTTTGAGCCTATTCATTACAAACAAACAAAGTTTTCCTCTTTATAATATTAGTATAGACAACATATTTTATAAGGTATATGGTAAATATTATAATACCATACATTTTTTCCTTCATATATAATAAAAGAATTAATAATTATAACATTAAAACAACAGGTATTATTAACAAACTTGGTTTTATTTTAAATTCTTCAAGTGAATCAAATTAATAATAATCAATAAGAAGGCATATGCAAATACAAATACGAGAATTTATATATGTACATTTGCGCATATACATACATACATATATACGCTCACTTAAGTAGGAGAGAGCAAGATATCGAACTTTGCCGTTCGTTTGCTTTGTTTGCTTTGTCGTTCGTTCCGCCCTTTCGCTTGCAGTTCATTCAATGCAATGAGCAAGGTAACACTAATATGAGCAAGGTAACACTAATGAGCAAGGTAACACTAATATGAGCAAGGTAACGGCAATGAGCAAGGTAACACTAATATGAGCAAGGTAACACTAATGAGCAAGGTAACACTAATATGAGCAAGGTAACACTAATATGAGCAAGGTAACACTAATATGAGCAAGGTAACACTAATATGAGCAAGGTAACACTAATGAGCAAGGTAACACTAATATGAGCAAGGTAACACTAATGAGCAAGGTAACACTAATATGAGCAAGGTAACACTAATATGAGCAAGGTAACACTAATGAGCAAGGTAACACTAATATGAGCAAGGTAACACTAATGAGCAAGGTAACTACATATGAACAGTAATGAGCAAGGTAACGACACATTTTTTCGTGCGTGCAGCCTGTTAAATCGAATTATAAGACGTTATCACGTCAAAACACACAGGTGTGATATCGCCCGATCTTCGTGGCCAATCTATTGATCCGAGACGAGAGTTAAATTGCTCACCGAATCGACGACGCAGTAAAGACATTGTCTTGTCGGAACCAAATGTTGTGTAGACTACGGGCTTAAATTTCCGGCATCAAAAAGTCGTTTAGCATTCACTGTTACCCCGTCTTTGAAGAAATATGTGCCGATGATTCCTACATCCCATAAGCCCATTGACCGCACCAAACGGTTGTTTTTATAGATGTAATGACTGTTCTTAAAAGGCCTTGCGTTGCTCTTCAGCCCAAATACGGCAATTTGCTTATTGACATAGCCCCTAAGCTAAAAACGGACCTCATCGCTGAACACCATAAGTTGGCCTGAGCGCGCGATGAATATTTTTCATAGATCGTCGATTTTCGTAATAGAATTCTACGATTTGTCTACGTTGTTGAGCGTAAGTCTTTCCATAATGAAATATCAATGAAGACTGAAAAAATATGTACTTAGTTTGACAGTAGTCACACATGGTCTGCCAAAAAAACCTTATTGGAAAAAGTACCGCCAATCTGATCACCCTTTATTACTAGGTTCTAGCTGCACTGCGATTTTTTGCAAGTTGATGTTCTGAACTTGATTAATGAGGAAGGTGCATATGCCGGTCTTCCGTTAGCCGTAGCATGCAGATACTGTCAACCCTTCCATATTTTGTGCAAAGGTGAGGTCTCCTATGGCCCAAATGGAGCGGCAAGTGCAAAATAAATGTTTGCTTCAGTTGCTCGGCTGTGACGCAACTTTTTTAGAAGCTGTGAAAGATATCCAATCGTATGGCGTAGAAGCGTGGACGATGACAACATCCAATAAAGCGACGCTTTGAGTGTTTGAGAGAAAGATTCTGCGCACGTTTTTTAGGTCTTGCACGTTGGCAACGGCGAATATCGCAGGCGATGGAACGATGAGCTGTATGAGCTTTACTACGAAATATAAATAGTGCAGCGAATAAAGATCCAGCGGCTACGTTGGCTGGGTCATGTCGTCCGAATAGATACAAACGCTTCGGCTCTGAAAGTATTCGATGCGGTACCAGCTGGTGGTAGCAGAGGAAGAGGAAGGCCTACTCTGCGTTGGAAAGATCAGGTGATTTTTATTGAAGAAAGACTCAAAATTGAATTTAACAGCTTGGCTTCTATGTCTTTTTGATATTCTTCTTTGCCTTCTTCGTTCATTTTGGCATTTAATTTGACAAAGATGCTACTCTCTATCAGTTTGAGTAAATAGAAGAACACAGCTGTTTAGTGTTAGTCAGCATAAGTTTTTGAATAGCAAAATCGTTAGGGCAAACGCAAATACTCCAGACAAAAATAACAATTGACGAATAGTTAAAAGTTAGTGAATCGCACTACAGGCATCAGGCAACATGTGAAAGAAACTGCTGCGCTTTACTAAGATCCAAAAATGCTAGAATTGTATTCATTAGATCGGGACTAACATCGACCAAAATCATTATTGCGGTAATCGATATTAATAAACCATTTGCCCGTTGCATTTTTCTGGAGATATGCATATAGTTTTATTTTGTAATTTCTCTTCATTCATTTCCAATTTCTCTTCATTCGACGCAAGTCATACCCCTAAAGTGTACACATCACATCGTGGAATCACTGCTAGTACACAACGATTTAAGCAAAAGATGAGACTTAACTTTTATTACCATACAATAGCCACCAGCCAAATAACAACAGCAATAAAGGGACAACAAAAATGCCTACACCATAAGTGTGAGGCAATAACATGAAAGCAAAGTCAAGCCCAGTGCATATGCGAAACCATAACAGAAATGAGTATCAACACAACGACTTAGTCTATTCTTCCTGATCTCTTCCGCAAGATGCCACCACGCGCACTTATATTCACACATACATACATACAATAGTTATACATTACATGTTGGCATCAGCTAGTTGCCAACAAAATTACGCACTTCCCTACGCGATAATAATCTGCCACAGACCATACGGCGAGACGGCCGGCCGGCCTTTACAATTCACTACGGTACACTCGATGACGTAGCTGTTGTATTTGCCTATGCAAGGGAGACCAAAAGTTGGCAGCACTTTTTGTTTGGACGACGTTGTGGTAAATGGCACAACATACGAGTACCCTGGTCATCCAGAAGTTGGCAGTACTCTTAGCAATGTTTAGAATTGGAAGGAAGGAAGGCATGACGGCCGAGTGAACGTTAAACTTGTTATGGCCTGGACATGAACAAGCAATAATAATAATTTCACGCATATAAATGTCAGTTTAAGTAAAAATAACTTTATTTAATGTTAACAAGCTTGCCGTAAACAACTGTGTGTATGTATGTATGTGTGCTTGCCATTTTACACGCAAGCGAGTGGAGTAAATACCAGCAAACCGGTGCGTACGGACACTCTACCCAGAAGTACAAACTAGTAAATATTAGAGATTTGGAGAAGAGGTGCTTTGCTTGCTGGCTGCTTAACTGGTTATACGCAGGGTAGCACAGTGCGGGGATGTTTGTGGATGAGTTGCCTAATTAAAGAGCAATTAAGTTGAATGGAGGAGCAGCATTAAGGCTGGCAAAATTATTGGATGAAAAATATTTTTTAATGAGATATTTTATGAAAATGAGACCTGCTTTCAAATTGATAATTCAAATAAGCGAAAAGGGTTTTATTGGGTGGAGGGAACTCAGAAGTTTGCCGTTGCTTGGTTTTGGGAAGATAATAGGGCAACTGGATTGCAGATGAACTTAATCCTGGAAAAGAACACATTGCTGTGCCATATATCAGCTCCAAACTGTCTGGCAAACTCTAGGCAAGCTGGTGAAAGATGGCACTCAAGCACAGTTTTTAGTGGAATCTCAAGCTAAACATGGTCTCGATGATACCAGAAACGAAAGCGATATTAGCACTACCTGAACGGGGAAGACAGATATGCAGTTATCGGATCCCTTACAGATCACTGCCTTGTAAAGAAACAGGTGCAAAGCATGAGCACGCCTTTGCGAAGGTGCACGAATAATGGCGAGAAAGATCTAACGTATCAACTTCTCTGTTATGCACTCCATCAATATAAAATTGTGTTGCGGTATAAAAGAACACTTTTCTCAAACACTCTAAAGCAGACAGCAAATAGATTTTGAATGTGGCAGTGTATATTTCGACCTTAAGACGTTTTTACTCAGCTGACCCTCACACACCGCCCTATCATCATGATGACGGTTCTGTTTAGGTAAATTAAAGAAAAGGATCAGTTCGGGTGACCTAAGTATCTTCGCTTCCACGAACGCCAATGAAAACCCCGACTGGGATGTCTGCCAGAGGGCTTCAAACCAGAAGGGGAACTTAAGGTTCAAACCTGATTGAAAAATAATCTAAAGGGATAGTGGGAACCTAAAGGTGACAAATATTTATAAAGTGGGTGCTTCAATGACAAAACATAGAGATAATTAATTATTTATTATTAGTATTATTAATATAGGGTTAATAACCGATATAATAAAGAATAACGATATAAAACGTATACAAGGTTGCTCATATTCGACGGTTCTTCAGCCATTTCGATGACTCTTTGGGCCCATTCCAATTGACGAGGCAACAATCTTTGCGTCAATTGAATCTTATACGGGAATAAATGCAAATCAATGCGAATAATTCGTTGTAAAGTGGTCCGAGCAATGCCCAACTGCTGAGAACGGCGATTTTGGGATGTCCTTGGCGACGCCTTGGTTGGTTTTGATTTGGCCTCTTTCGATTAGAAAGAACATCACCAGTCGAAAACCTTTCGTACAAACGTTTAATGGTGTTCTTAGAAGCCGCACTTTTCACATTATTTAATTTTTTATACGCGCGTTGAGTTTTCACAATTGACTTCTTTTGCGGAATGTAAATTTCAACAATTTGGGAGCGCTCGCGTGGCGTGTACTGTTCCATGGTAAAAATCTGCTTGAACTGACGCTTTCAACGCGGTATGTCTTTAAGCAATCTGACGTCTCTGTCAAAAGATACAAGGTTGCCAGATGGGTCCGTCGAATATTAACAACCCTGTATAAGTATTTTCAGTAATCGTTCTCTTGTAAATCAAGTGAATCAAAAATCTTATTTTTATTGTAGTGCTTTATGATATACAATGTTTTTTGTTTGATTAAGTGGTGAATATACAAACAAATCTGATGGTTTACCAACACGGGAACTGGCAATATACAATTGGCCACGTGTGAAACATGGGTTTTCTAGATTAATACCACAAACACCTAGCGATTGCCCCTGGGCACAAATTTATGGTCTTAGCAAAAGCAGACCGCACTGGAAACTGCAGTCGTTTAAATTCAAATGGTACATCAGTCGGAATCATTGGGATGCGTGGTATCAAAACGTCTTGTCCTTTATATTTTCCTTTCAGTATAGTTGCTTCTATCACGTTGTTCAATAATTTTTTTATCGCTAACCGTGTGCCGTTGCAAAGACGCGGTTGGTTGATATATCTCAACATTATAACTACCGATCCAACCTTTAATTGAAGATTGTGAGGTGGCGCTGGTAAATCCAGCGAGTTTAAAAATTCAGGCGGATAGTTGACGACATCATCTTGGTTTGTAGCCGAATCAACTGATTTATATATCCTCAATTCGCCTGTAATTTGTTATTGAATTTTCAAATTTAATTCACTTACATCTATGGTTTTTGCAGCCAATAGAACCCGTTCACTCAACCCATCATTGTTTCTGTACTTTTGAGTGACATCTGGAAACACCTCTTGAATAAGTTCATCTTTTGATCGAGTTAACTGACAACAACTGTGAGGAAAGTTAATGCAACCAGACAAGGTGTCTATAGGAAATTCGCCATTACCAATGTCAATAAGTTGTTTAGAGAATATGTATCCAGATTGGTCATTTTGCAACTCGACACGCATATTCTTGTTTAAGCGTAGTACATTGACATGTTTCCGCAAATTGGAGGACTTTAAACATGCATTGAGTTGATCAGCTGGCGTTGATCGTGGAACCACTGGCAATGCTTGACGAAAATCTCCTGCTAATAAAATCGTTGCACCACCAAATGGGTTATGATTGCTCCGTATATCTTGTAAGGTTCTATCTAAAGCATCTAAAGAGTTTTTATTTGCCATCGAGCATTCATCCCAAACAATCAATTCGCATTGCTGTAAAACCTTGGATTTTGCCTTCTTATCCGTATTTGATACAAAATATCACCACACATATTGTCTTTGTACTTGATCCACAAATTATTTGGGTTTGATGGGAAGCCCTGTGAGCAAAAAGTAAGGTGAATTTATTTGTCAAACTGCGCGGGATTAAAATTTCGCTCTAGTTGTTTTTGTCGTGAGTTGGCAGCAGTGTTAATAACATCTGGGCCAACTTTCATGTGAATGTCATTATCAGTATTATATTCCCGCTTGTGTTTACCAAACGACCAAGAGTACGTTTTTCGATTTTTGCAATGTCTGATTTGATTGAGCAGAGAAGTGCCATCAAATTTTGTTTGCGGAATGAAATTTCGGCTGCGGAAACGTTTAGCATGTTGCAGAAGGCATTTGGTGATTCGACCATGTCGCAGAAAATTGTTTATAAGTGGCACAAGGACTTCAAAAAGGGTCGAGAACGTGTTGATGACTTGGAGCGCTCCGGACGACCATCGACGTCAACAGATGACCAACACGTCAATAAAGTGAAGGAGTTAGTGCTCAAAAATCGTCGGTTGACTGTTGAAGACCTTACTGATATGATCGGAATAGCAGAAGGATCTGTGAAAACCATTTTGAACGACCATTTGGGCCTACGAAAAGTCAAATCTCGTTTGGTACCGAAAACTCTGAATTTCTTGGAAAAATTCGTCCCGTTGATGTGTGTGAAACAATGCTTTCAGACTATCAGGACAAGCTCAAATGCATCATTACGCCTAAAGGCGAGACCAGACCGAAAAGGGCACGTCAAAGTCGTTCAAAAATAAAGGTCAAGATGACAGTTTTCTTCGATTTTCGTGGTGTGGTGCACTATGAATTTCTTCCACCTGGCCAAACTGTTAATAAGGAATATTATTTGAGCGTTATGCGTCGTTTACGTGAAGCAATTCGTCTAAAATTACCAGAATTTTGGGCCAACAACTCTTGGTTTTTGCATCATGATAGTGCACCGTCTCACACTGCACTCGTTCTTCGTGACCATTTCGCCAAAAATTCCACGCATATCGTTCCGCAACCACCGTATTCGCCTGATTTGGCTCCGTGTGACTTCTGGCTATTCCCAAAACTCAAGAGACCACTCCGGGGAACGCGTTTCGAGTCGATTGAGGAGATAAAAGCTGAATCGAAGAAGGTGCTGATGGCTATACCGGAAACGGACTATTTGGTATGTTTCGGGCTTGGAAGAATCGTTGGCATAAGTGTATTTCATCGAGAGGGGATTATTTTGAAGGGGATGAAATTGATTTACAAGAATAAATAAAGATTTTTCATTTTACAACCAAATTCACCTTACTTTTTGCCCACAATGAATTGGCCACACATTTAATAATTTTTGTTTTTGTTTGGAATGAATTTTGAATTGGGCTTTAGACCAAACAATATTCATAAATTTAATACATTATTTTTGGGACCTTAAATATTAAAATATTCACTCTTAGGCTACTTTAAATCAATTTTTTAAGGAATCAGGTATTTTTTCTTGTTTTATAAAAATTATTTCCAACTAGTGCCATCTATGTTTTAGACCCGGGACTTTTCAGCTCATGTGTTATCTACCTAGTTTTTGCGGCAGACAATTTTTAAAGTCATTCATGATCATAAATTCATCAATTTTGGTCTGTTTTGCGCCAATCCCTTAACTTCATTCCGCTTAAGCTGTCCTTCATTCCAGTAGTCGTCTCTAGGTATTCACTGGGCTTACGTCTGCGGCTTCCTTGGGCATTCCAGTCAATGCTTCTTCTTCTTTCATAGCGTTACAACGCGGGGTGCGTAAAAGCTTCCTTCAAAATGCTCCTCCAAAGCGGTCTATCTTGAGCTGTTGTTTCGTAGCTACGTATTCCCAGCTTCTTAAGATCG
Source organism: Anastrepha fraterculus (assembly GCA_037575425.1). Taxonomy (NCBI): domain Eukaryota; kingdom Metazoa; phylum Arthropoda; class Insecta; order Diptera; family Tephritidae; genus Anastrepha; species Anastrepha fraterculus. Next base: position 204 of record JAYXIM010035090.1, on the reverse strand, counting down.
GGTTCCACTGCGTCTAGCCCACGGTTCCTCAGCCTGCCTTTGGCCTTCAAGCCCATTAGTTTTCCTGCCAAGGCTTTCTTCACGGTACAGTCAACAGGCATACGGAACACATGACCTAGCCATCTTATGCACCGACCCGGCCTAATACTTAGCCAGCACCAGAAATCTGCAATTTTTGCTTAAGTTCTGAGCTTTATAAGGAAA